>CAMOHE010054298.1:20390-76923 GCA_946598075.1 Artocarpus hirsutus | reverse complement strand
AACAACATGAACATATCAATAAATGCTTTTTTTTTTTAATATACAAGACTCATAACCAAACACAGTGAAAATAATCAATCATAACCAAAGATAGCAATTAACTAGAATGAATTGGCAAGCTAAACAATAAATGTTAAAACCAAACGCATATGCAAATTAAAACAAAACATGAACTAGCCAAACTAACATTAATATATTAAATTAATTTACATTGATAAAACAATGTTAAACAATAGCCAAAATGTAGTCAGTAATAAATCCACAACATTCAATAGCCAATCAATCAAAAGCGTTAGAAGAATAATGTATATATAGCATCAAAACCATTTATGCATGCATAACCAAAGCAAAATATTAAAAACATAAACGTGAAATCCTAACGTTCAATTAAAAGAGTAATATCATGCATCAATTAAATAAACATACATATAAGTAATCCAAGAAACTAAACAATTTAATAATATAGCGAAAACAATCAGAATTTCAACAGAATGAAAACAAACATGGATATAGAATATGACATATTCCTTCAAATCCTACTCGTAGTTAGTCTATAGGAATCTGTTTTAAGATTGTTTGTACATATATAATATGGAATATGAATAATACTTTGCATGTACTACTAACAAGAATTGCAAATAAATTATTGCATGGATAAAACGAACATGATACAATTATAAAAAGAAAATAATAAAAATAGGTATAACAAAACCTTCAACTTCAACTGAATCAAAGCAGAAATTGAACAGATGAATGGTCGAGGCACGTGAAGCTCACGCTTTCCTTAAAACAGATTCGTCCCCTCCGGTTGTGCACGAGGATTCAACAGATGTCTGTCTCCCAGGATACAACGACTATCAACGGAATCTTAAGCACTATCGGATACCGTTTTCGGCAAACTTAAAATTGTGTTTTCTTCTATCAGCAAAAATGACTACAACAAAAAACTATATGGAACTTGAAAACAAAAAAAAATCTCTATGACTTTTTAGAGCAAATCTATGTAACTATATGTATTCTCAAAACATGTGGAGGAGAGTTCTTTATATAAGATTAAGAAAATGAACGTTACAATCCAGGATTTATGTGCATAATAACATCGGTTGCAACCTTTCATTTTTCATGATAATGGTGCTCATAATCTCCCATTAAACCGTTGGTTGTAACCTTTCATTTTTCATGATTATAAAGCTCATAATCACCTATTAACCATGTATTTGGGTGTTACAACATGAGGTTTATGACCTCCATTAATCTCCACTAATGGACATCAATTTTTTATTCACCTAATTGCTATTTTCCAACAAATATAACAAGCATACTCTATATTGCAAGAATTTAGAATCCAATCCTACATGTATCTTTTCCCAGTACTATCTTTGGTACTTTTTAGGAAGTGTCAGAACATTATAGCGGAATCTTTAAGTTGGAATTGATAAAAGAAGACTGAAAATTTTCTTTTCTCTGCAAGCCTGGAGGATAATTTTAGCCCCAAACCTTTTTTTTTTTTTTTTTGGCTGCTTGTAACATACACATTTTTTATGGCTTGCATAAAACAAATAAGTTCATATAAGAAACACAGCTAGACCAAAATTTTGCAATTTTCTTTTACATGCTACAGTACTTTTATTCTAACTTGCGTCTAATATTTCATGATTTGTAGTTTACATCATATTAGCTAACTACTCCCCCACTGAGAGAACTAGGAAAGATAAAAACTCAAAATATAAGATTTAAAAACAAGATATATGTTGATCAAGTCAAGCTTAAAAACAAGACATATATGTTGATCAGGTCAAGTGAGGACCAAATTTAACACTAACAACTAGTAGGAAGTGTGGTGCTTAGGATTTGGAGACCCAAAATACTATGGATCCAAGCTGTATGCATATCTGTTTATCGCAGAAATAAAAGCTGCATCTATATTATCGTCTTTTGGGCCACATAAACAGTTTTAAAAGGAACACTTCAATTGAAGAGATGAGACATTTGTTGCACGGAAAAAAGGGGGGGAGACAGAGAGAGAGAGAGAGAGAGAGAGGTGATAAGACCTTTTGTGGGTCATTTGGTGCATCAGAATATCTTTTATTTTCATGAAAATTGAAAAGATAATAAAAAGTGGCAAGCGCTTCACACAAATACCAAAGGCTCACGCTCCATTTCACCAAATTCTGTAAGGCTGTAACATATGTTATAGGAATGGAGGAAATAATAATTGCAAATTAAACAAAGCAAATTAATAAAGGGAGATGAAAAAGAAAAGGAAAATTATCAAATATTTTCTTACATTTTATCTTGTTATAATATGTATAAATATACTCATAGATATTTAGAAATTATATAAATAATATACATTTAATATTTTATTGAGATTCCTTTCCTGAATTAGCTAAGCTCTAGAAATTGTGATTTTTTTTCCTACATAAACACTTTGTAATTATACATTATTAAAATGGAGATATGTACCTAAAGCATTTCTATTCAAAAAAATAAAGTGGCATCAATTACATAACCTGTGTCGCAAGAAAAAAAAATTACATAAACAATAATGTACAATGTTAAATTAGAGTTTGTTTAATAAGGACAACTTAAGATAGTTACACAAAATGTTCTCAATCTTAACAATTAAAGAAAATTTTAAAATTTAAAAGAACGTTTCACACTTTTTAATCATAATGAAGTATTTAAGAAATTAAATAAAGCATATAAGATTGTTCTTTGATAATAAACATGTAACAAATTTATTTAAAATCAACTTTTTAGTTTAAAATTTTATAATATATAAAAATTTTTTATTATATTAATTTTTTATTTTTTATTATAATATATAAAAATTTTATGTTATTTGATAATTAAAAAATTAGTTGTATGCTTGCAAAACACCTAATCACTTTCGAGGCATACAATTTGAGGTACTAAAAAAAGGTGTTTTCTCCAAATTCGTTGGTTTGGTAATTTGGAAAATGATGCTTCATGTTTAAGTTTCAGTGCCAATTGAGCTTTGCAGGCGATAACAGCTCGAGTTTCAAGACCACCGTCATTCCCAATTAATGTGACCATAAAATTGCTGCAGAGCTACATACTTCTACTAAATGTCCTTTTTCCTACTATTAAAAAAATGCTCTTTTTCTCATTTATTATGCCCCATCTTTCTTTTATTTTTTTTAAACAAAAAACTGATCAACAAATCAGATTACTTAGTCAGATAGATATTTCAGTGTCTCTCCACAACTTTGCCGGCGTACGGCCTCCTGTTTTCATGCACTAAAATTAGGGAATTCATTGACACTGAACATGGGTTTTTCTTTATAATTCAATCCTAACTCCAAGGCATGAGGGTCACTGCTTTTCCATTTGTTAGTTGGTTTTTTAATTCTTTTTTCATTTTATTATTATTATTATTATTATTTGAGTCCGAAAAGCCATTAGTTGGGTGATGAAATAGAGAGAGGGGACCCCTCCCCATTAGTTGATTTTTAATATTATTATTATTTTGGGCCTCAGAGGCCATTTGTTGGGTGATGAAATTGGCAGGAGAGAGAGTCGGTGGAGTGGGTCCCACGAAAGCTTACCTGGATGTCAGTCTTCTGACCCCATATCGCACCTGGCAAGTCTGCACGCAACAAGCCCCACTCTTTTATAAATAGAACACCCCCAATAAACCTCCTAAATCCAACATTTCCTCAAAAAAAAAAAGAAATTCCTCCACCAAATCCACTTTCAGAGTCAATTTTAGACCTTTTACTCAAAATGGGTGTTCGCTTGCCATCAACAATTCAGAATTTCCAGCAAGTTCTCAAGCTTCAATCTCTCCCAACTAGACACCATTCAGATGTCCCAAAAGGCCACATTGCGGTTTACGTGGGAGAATATCAGAAGAAGAGATTTATGGTTCCAATATGTTATTTGAACCACCCTTCATTTAGGGAGTTGCTCAAGAGGGCTGAGGAAGAGTTTGGTTTCAACCACCCAATGGGCGGTTTGACCATCCCATGTAGAGAGGACACCTTTATTCATCTCACTTCTCAATTGAATATTATTGCTTCATGAAGATATTGATGAAGAGTACTAAAGAGTGCGTTGCCTTTGGAGAAAACCCTCCTCATTTTTTTTGTTCTATAATTTTTTTTCCTTCTTCTTTGTGCTAGTATAGTAGATTAGAGATTTTATAGGAAATCCACGTACAATGTAACTTGCCTCTTGTAATTATTGTTAGGCAAGCAAGTTTTGGGAAATGAACTTTTCCCTTCTTGAATCCTCAAATAATTCTTGCCCATCACTTCTTTAAATTTGTTTGTGATAATTTGATTCATGATAATTATATACGCCTATATTAGCAAATATAAATCAATCATAATCGGCATTTTCAGAAGAATATTTGAGAACTATATATATGTTATGGTATCAGTAAAATGATACTAAGTTCGAACTCTACAATTGCAATTTATAAATGCTCGTCACATGTTGAGCCTTAACTCAAATTTTAACTTATTGCTTAGTTCGAACTCTACAATTGCAATTTATAAATGCTCGTCACATGTTGAGCCTTAACTCAAATTTTAACTTATTGCTTTGTTTATTTTTGAAACTTTACTTTTAAAAACTATATTCACTTAACAGAATATGATCATAAATTGTTACGCAAAATAGTGCGATAGAAACAAAGAACACGAACACACATAGATTTACATAAAAATCTAAAACGAAAAAAAAACCATAAGTAAAAGAGAAGATCACTAAACTAAAAAAAAATACAAGATAAAGTCGATAATCACAAACTCTAACACCATACATTATATATATAGACATAAGTAAAACCTTAATATGTAATATAATTTAATAAACCTAAAACATAAATTAAACGGCCTGATCCTTCTACGGCTATAACAGATGTTGTGAAAAATTCATATTTATTATTTTACCACAACTATAATACTGTAAATATTTTAAATCGGACCAAATTAAATTTACATCATTATATTTTAATACTCTAATGTAAATATATCCTGTCGAAAATAAAGTTTGATATTGAAATTGTACTTGATGACAAGGGAAAGCGATAGTTTTCTAGAAAGATGCCGATAAGTTGTCTGACTCACAGTCTCAGTAAAGGGCAACATTATTCAGGTTCAGGTCTGGTTGGTTGAAGAAAATTTTAGTCCTTGTACAGTGTACTTGAGAGTTTAGGCGAGAGAGAGACAATTCTGCGGAAGAAAACTGCGATTTTCTCGCTTACTGAAACTTTAAATCGAGACCGAATCGGGGCACAGATCCAACTCATGGGCTTCGGGAAAGCACCCAAAAAAACATGAACTTTTTATCAGTAGCCCTCTCGCCACACTCCCCACTTATTGTTCTGACAGTGACAAGATATATTGGTGAGCTATCCTAGTGGCTTCACTGTAAAAAAAAAAAATAAAATCAAAAATAAAAATAGCCAGAACAGATTATTAATGTAAGCTGTATCCTGTGGAGTACCTAGTCCATCTCTTTTGGTTCGGATAATAGACAGTTGTATTCAGCCTTTTCATTCGGAAGAATGGTACGACTATGACACAAGTTCTGGAGTTTGTTAAAAAACTAAATTCTAACTAAAGTTGTTATACTGTTTCTTTTATAAATTTTAAAATGTTATAGTGTTTTGAACTTTTATTTTTAGTTCAAAATTAATTCTTAAACAGCCTTTAATGGTGAGATTTTTATCAAGTTTGTTAATTATGGTGGCTTGTTTAGGTTTTATATAATTGTCCGCCTTGAACCCCATTAAAGAAATTTATTCGTTATCATGTTTCAAATTTCAAGAGAGATATATACTGGATGTATAATTGGATAGTCTTCGGTTTCTATCTTGCAATCTCTGTTATAAACCTTTGATTTCCATGGTCGAAGCTGGCAAATCGTAGCTGACAAATCATGTTATGTGTCGTGTTCGTGTCAATACGATTACAACACGACACAATTATGTTAAATACGAACACGATTAATAGATGTGCCTAAAACACAAACATGACATGATTAATACGATTATTTAATAAACAGTGATAGGTTAACACAATTATAACACGTTTATAACCCAAAAAATTAAAAAAATACGAAAATTAACATCATATTTTATTAAATTTCAAACATAACCATCATTTCCATTTTAAAATTCAAAACATCAAAATATTCCTATCATTAAATTATTAAATGTTTTAAACTGCAATTTTTTCTTCAATCCAAATTTAAGAAAATTATTTTTCTGCCATAAGGCTTCATTAGCAGATAGCCATACAACCTGAAAGAGAAACGAGTCCTTATATAGAGGACTTGAGGCAAAAATTTTGGTTTCCTTTCTACGTGGGATTTTTGAACAAAAACGTAGCAGAAATATAAAAAATAAAATAGAAGCTATTTTTTCACACTTGAAGAGAATCAAGTGTGGTGGAGGCAAGTATTATAATGTTACTTTCGGGTGCAGGGTTTGATTCCTTATATTCACAAGATCATAAAAATTTTTTATTTTAACTTTCAAAAGTGTTAAATTCATAATAAATAAACACCACCTGATCATTTAGTGTGGTGGAGGCAAGTTGTGCAAGGTTCAAATCCTTAGAGTTGTAAAATCATAATTTTTTTATTTTAATTTTAAATATACTATAAACGAGTAAGTTGTGTCATGTCGTGTTGACACGTTTACTATATGTTTAATTAAACGTGTTAAATATGTTAAATGTGTTAATACAAATCTAACATATTTATTTTTATGTTATTTATACAAATTTATTTATGACTTAATTAATAATTATATAATTTAAATATATTTATATTATATCTTTTTATATCGTATTATTGTATCATATCTAAAATTACCTGCTCTAGTCGAGCTCGTATTGCCTTCATATTGCCTTTGTTTCTTTGCATCAACATCGTCACATGGATTTTTTGCTTTTTTGATAATGTGATTTGACCCTTTTGTAAAGCAGCCTCAGGTCCTTACGTGCATAGTTTTGGTGGGTGTGATGGAATGGAACGTGTGGGTTGTCAGGTTTTCGTACGGACATGTACTCTGTTGTTTGCTAAAGGGATGAGATTTATTGGTTCTCAGTCCTCAAGCGGGCATCTCTATTATTGTTAGCTCTAGCCTCTAGGCAGTCATTAATGTTGTTAACAAATAGGCGTCTAGAAAATGAGCTTTAAAAAAAATTTTTGATTTAAACTCGTTACGCTATTGCTTATAAAATTCAAATTGTTACGACATAAATTTAAAAATTTTTCGTTAAAACTTTTTTTTTTTTGAATGGGGAAATTTATTGCTAACAATTGCATAAAATAATACATTCTAAAGAGAATAAAATCGTATTCATCGGTAAATTCTGATGATACTCATAAGAATGAGACGCATATTTGAAGCCCAATATCAGGTATTTACCTCAACACACGAATAACGAGCATATATTGAGCTTTTTAACATGGTCCTTACGATTAACAGGATCACCCAAGCGATTAAAGGCCAACAAACTGTGGTACTTTGACCATCAATAAACCCCCCTTTAATTAGTGGATCTTTTTTATCTATAAGGAGGCCACACTCTATAGCACCAAGGCCATCATCTACTTCTCTTAGAGGATCCTCTGGGGTCAAAACCATCGTCACCAACCAACTCCGACATATTATACAAACGCTCATGGGATGGAGAAACCACCTCTATTCTTGCAACGACAAAATATACTCATAGTGTAGACAAACAACTTGTAACGGAAAAAAAAATCATTGGCCTTATTATACAAATATAGACATAAAACAACTAAATTAAAACCCATAAAACAACTGAGAACTCGTTGTGGTGCCTAACGCAGTCGATGGAACGCCGCCTGCCACTGGTGCCGATGCCTCCAGCTGGTGACACTCAAAGCCTCCTCTCTGCTGGGGTTGGCCAGCGCGCCTCTGCCACACCAAAAGCCCCCAAGCCCTCCCCCAACTTCCCGACTCAAGCTAGCCCACCCTCTTCCTCCGCGCGCGCTATGGGCAGACCATAGGAGTCGCAAAGTGACCATCCCATGTCCCAATAGCCATGGCCCTTGACTCTACAGACCTCGGCGTTGTCTCGTCGGCGTAAATCTCTGTCGTCCTTCTTGTCTTCCATCTCCAGCAAACCCCGCCCCCTACACCCTCCCCCCCTTCCCACGATTTCCAGCCGTTTCCCCCCATATAACCCAAAAACAAAGAGACATGGCCCCTCTCCAAGAGCCAAAGGTAGGCAGCCACTCGAGGGCAGCGCCAATCTTCAGCTCAGAGGAGGAGAAGGGGGGCGGCACTGGTATATTTGAGATAAAACCCTTGGAGACACTAAAGAGACGAAGGACTAAGTTCAGTTTATTATTTTCTTGTTTTCAAATTTATTTTCCACGCAACCTATACCAGAGAGGTCGGTATTCAGGTCGGTGTTCAACAATATTACTCTTTCTTCCCAATTTTACACCAAATGGAGATTCGTATTTGACATAGATAATCGATTCCTTCCACAAACAGAGAATTTCATATTGTATTTTTCTACTTACATCTCAAACAAAATACGTATAAGAGAGATGTTCTATATCTGCTTTGGAATATTAACATCTTGATATGACCCCTAACAACTATTTTACCTGCATAATTTTATTCAAAAGGACATCACTACTGTAGCTTCAGGAGACAAGAAAGATTTCAAAATATTGGAAACTACGCTTATGCCGCTCCATGGATCTCTCCTCTATGCATGAATTGGCTTTGAGATCCAACATTTCTATCAACTTTTGCGTTTTCTTGGCTCACTTTGCCACAAAAACTAACTACAAGACATTCTCAAAAGGAAGCTCCAAGGATGGGGTAGAAAGTTAGGCTTGTGACGAGAATGAACAAGAAAGATAATTGATGAAACTGTTAAACAGCATTGGCTGAAAGTCCTGGGATGTTTGCAAGGCAACATCACCTCTCCCTCAGTCCAATGACAGATTGCCGGTTCTAATGTTACGCTGCTGATGTGCAATCTCCTTACCCAGTCGAAACTGGGACAAGTTTGTTTCTTCTGGTCTTCCACTAAAAGGAGTGGCAAGCTTTGGTTTGAACCATCTTTTTAGGGTTAGACCATTGATTCTGATTTTTCCATGTGATTCGTGTCCTTGGTAAGGTAATCCAAGCCTTCTCAACAATGCTGCTACTGCCTGGCCAACCCTGTTGGTGAAATAATATGTCATATTCACACAAATAATACGGACAAGACACGTGTCTTATTGGATACCACAATAAAGAAATGAATATGACTTGAAATGTGCCACCAGTTAAGAAAAATCTCGATTTAAGTTTTGGTTCATGATGACATGTATCCGCTAAATCTTTCAAGTTGAATACTATATTTTATTTTGTGCTTTTTCCTAAAATATCTTGCAGATTATATAATAATCTTCCTTGATACGCCAAGAATTCACAACCTATAGTTCTTATAGGTTCATCTGTCCAGATAGAAGCTATTCGTAACTGCTTATCAGTACGAAATTCAACCAATCACAAATGATATAGCTTATATTTGTATGTTGTAATGTGTGAAATCTGTTGTCTCATTTTCCTGTTATATTGGTTATCCTACTACTTTAATATTTTACCTCACTAAATTGTTCCAAGTGTTTTTAATATTTAGTTCCTAGTCATGTGGTTAGATTATTAAATTTAAATAATACGACAAATAACTAATGGAGAGACAACCAATCAGATAAAAAAATAGGGACAGCACATCTGTTGGAATAATTCACAGGTCAGTCCTCTTTACCTTCCAGCAAGGTTGATTGTCTTCTCCTCCTTGGGAGATGTAAGTTGGGCTTTCTCAACTGGCAGTAAAATGGTTATGCTAGGCAACCTTGCACCTGCAAATGATGGCGCCAGTGCCGAGACAGCAAAAAGCTAGTCAGTATTAACGCTAGATAAAATTACTGACTTTTACACTGCACAAGTACTCAAATCTCAGAAATCGGGAAATTTATTTAAAAAAAAGAGCAGAAGAGATTATACTACCTGCAGCAAGCCGGTTTTTGAGACCTTTCAAAACGGTTAAAAGGTACACCTGGCAAGTATCAAATAAGGCTTCCATTAGTATGAATTCTTGAGCTTCTGTACCGTTGATATCATCCAACTTAAATATATATACATATATACATACATACATTTTTTTTGTGCGTGTATTTGTACATCTTTTTTCCATTAGCTTTAAATATGTGATAAACATAACACCTCTACATATAAATTGGCATGTCCCTCGTAGAAAGTTGACTTTGACCTTGAAGAGAGAACTTACCTCTGCTGTATAAATTGGCATGTCCCTTGTATCAACAATGACAGGACTTTGTTTAAAGGATACACAAGAAACAATTCCAAGAGAGGCAGCTTCCTGTTATCACAAGATAATCTCATATGGTTTCCAGCTAGTTTCCATTACAAAGTATGAAGCACAAGAAAGCACTAGTCAAGAAAGCCATACTGACCTCCAGTAATGAAAAAGCGCGGGGGTCGTATTCACCAAACCCATCTATCAGTGAAGAAAGATTTGAAGGTCTTGATGTGTCGACACTTACACCTAAATTCTCAATCAGCCGGTTTTTCAATGAGGCATCATGAGGGAGCCGCAAGCATCCCAAAACTTGGGATAAAACAACAATTGTAGGGGTCACACGAGTTGCAATTGTTTCACGGTATACCGTTAAGGCTGATGATGTCCTATACAAAAATCATTGTAGTGCAATAAATTGGTCTGAAGCATATTGCAAGCAAGAATTCTTATGCATGATTTGTGGATTACTAATTGTCGATACCCTTTCAGAACACACAAAGATGCAAGAACTAATTCAAGGAGGTTAGTCTGTTAAGTTTTCTTGCTCTATGAACTAAGAGGATTCATATGTAGAAGAAGAAAGTTTCTGCTCCAAGCACAGGTTCAAGCCTTTGTTGTTTGTTCTTTAACATTGACTTGGGAATAGAAATCATTTTACCAACTGTATATAATGGAACCATAAATATAGGCAAGATAATAAATGTTTCAGTTACATTCACTTCCTGCATTTTCAAACTCATTTATGTTGCTTTTAACTGCCCACAATCGAACAAGTCTAAAGAACCCTTCCAAAGGTTGAAGAATCAAATACCATTTATTGCCAACTTGTGGCCGTCCTGGGTCAAAGGACAAAACAGGCTCACCAAGTGTAGAAGCCTTCTCATATCTCCGCAAGCACATGCCTTTATAAAGATCATATATGAAAAGTATAAGTAAACTTCAGAGAAGACAGTAGCAATGGCAATTGCAGGTTCAAAATGGAACATCTTTTCATTAATGTTTGAATGTACAATGTAAACCAAGACATGAGAAGCCATAGGAGCTAAAATACTGTCAAAACGTACCAAGTATGCATCTATACATAACAAGATTTGGGGAAATTCCATCCTTTTTGGCTTGAGACATGAGCATGAGGCCTACTTCTAGATCATCCTTTCTACAAATTATCAAGGTGCACAGACAACAACAATGAGATTTTTAAGTTTACGAAGACGGACAGGTGTTTAGAAATAACTTATATACCAATCTCAATAACTCACTTTTCACTAGCTACTAGTAGAATGGAGTAAGTTATGCTATTTGGAGACAATCCTAATGCCTTCATTTCTGATAGCACTTCCATGGCCTTCTGCAGTTGATCACCATCACCTGTAGTGAAGTTTAACGATATGTGACAACGTAGTAGTTTTAAAAAATCCTATTTCAGTCATACCCCGTATTTGTGGAACAAATGTGCAAAAACATCACTTATAATAAAAGGAAAATAAGTTTCCTAAGGGTTGAGACAAAATATGAATAACTCTTTGAAAAAAGCAACAACTCTGTTCCCAATAAGAGGGAAAAATGAAATCCATCGTTGTAACTTACACAGTGCAGTAATCAAAGCATTGACAGTGGAAACAGTTTGCTCCGACTTAGTTGACTTGAGATCCTTATATAGCTCAAGTGCTTTCTGCCAGTTTTTGGCCTGTAACAAGGAATAGGCATTCTTCATTAGCACAGCAGCTTCAGTAGCATAATAGAACTTGCATTTTAAGCGTTTAAAAGGACAGAACACGGCTAATTAATTATGGCCAATTCCTCTGCATTACATAACCAAGTGATTACGGCGGATGCTTATAAGCACTTTCACCATCACATAATGTGGGTTTTGCCACTTCAATTACGACCACACTAGTCAACCTGGAAACAAATGATCCAAGTCTAACTAAACAGCTATATATTGTGACTGCATAGAAGAGACATACATTGCTACAGGCTCCCATCAATGAGCTATAGGACACAGTTCCAACGTTTACACGTTGGTTCCTGGCTTCATGTAGGATTTCAAAGGCAGCATCTAGTTTTCCAGCATGCCCTGCAGCATCTATTAATGCACTGAGAAACATCTGCACGAGAAGGCAAAACCAAAGTAAGAAATCTCTCCATCCTGAAAAAAATAAATAAATAAATAACCCAAAATGCAAAGATGACATGAATGAGTGAACATTGTTATCCCGCCTACAAATCAAGCATTAGATAGCCCGCTTCTTCTGTGCTCGTTAGCTCATTTTGAGAAACTAATTTTCATGAGCGCTAAACTTCGTCTAAATTACAGGATTTTTAACATCTACTGCACACCTAAATGTGTCCCTGGAAGAATCTAGCTTTCATAAAATTACCTCATCAGGAAGCACTCCTTTTCTAGTCATGTCATCGTACACGCTACGTGCAAACTCCCAATCACCTGTGTGGCTACTAGAATTAACAGCAATGGTGTAGACTTCTGGGGTTCCCCTTAGGTTATATTGATGCACCATCTTATATACTTCTCGCGCCCGATCAACCTATAAACAATGCAGTGTTTAGTAAAGCACAATTTGAATAAAAAATCATGAAGAAGTGTGAAGGGAAAATGACCCTACAGCCTTGGAATAAATAGGCAAACTTACTTGGCCAGAATTTGCACATGCCTTCATCAATGCACCAACAGTGATATGATCTGGGTTTATCAGCTCTGGCTCTGCTGTCATTTCTGCTAACACATCAAAAGCGCGATCAACAGCTCCTGATTGACCGCATGCAGTAATAAGCGCATTGAATACAGCTCGATCTGGCTTCACGTTCTACTGCATGTCATCAGCATGAACACTTAATTTGAAATCATTACAAAAGAATAAAACAAACAACAATATTTATCCAAAAAACTGATGAAACAATATTTATCCAAAAAACTGATGAAAAGTAACAAAAAGAACTAGGCAGAATAAATCAGTAGTGGTCAAAAGAATTTAGGATGCCATGCAAGAATCATACCTTAGACCTCATTATACCATAAGCACCAAATGCCTTTGCTACTTGACCAGCTCTAGCACAACCATCGATAAGTGACCCATATGTGTGAACATTTGGTTCCACTCCAGCATTAACCATCTTGTGAAACACCTAACAAGATATATCGTGTAGTCCAGTCAACATGGCAACTAATCAACATAACAAATCTATGATAAAGCACGACAAATCACTATCTAGCAACTCAACATTAGACTCATCGATAAAAAATAGCGTTAAGCATCATCAGTCCAGATGGTGTCAACATGAACGGGATAAGAATAACATCCAAGAGTTCAGGAATGCGTAAGGGTGTATGTTGAGGTGTTGGGTTCCCCGGCCGGAGCCTGGAGGGCACCTCGAACGTATTGCCGAGAGGGCCCCTGCTCGGATTTGCCTCTAGTGAAGAAGCGCGTCCCCCAGGAGTCGAACTCGTATCCTCTTGAATAAGAGGGTCTCAGGGCCTATCCTAGGTACCAAGTTAACTGATCAGCTGTATTGGTACCTAGGATAGGCCCTAAGACCCTCTTATTCAAGAGGATACGGGTTCGACTCCTGGGGGGCGCGCTCCTTCACTGGAGGCAAATCCGAGCTGAGCCTCTCCCCGAGCAGGGGCCCTCCCGACAATACGTTCGAGGTGCTCGCCAGGCTATGGCGGGGGAACCCAACACCTCAACAATGTATTTTAAAAAACTGTCCAAAAGAATGTAAAAGCCAAGACCAAAATCAGAAACCCCAGAGAAGATACCATACTTCAAACATTGAATCCACTTTGCCACTTTTAGCACAAGTTGATATCAGAGTAGTGTAAAGTTTGCAGTCAGCGTTCAATCCAGCCTCCTGGACGAGTTGCATGATCTTGAAGGCTCCTAAATAGCACATACAGAAATCATTAGGATGTATTTAAACTAGAATAAAAAAAAATGTGGGAGGAATTCAGTTATCAATAAACAAAAGTGATAGATGAAATTACCCTCAGAATCTTGGGAACTTGCACAGACAGACATAAGCATGTTATATGTACTTAATGTTGGATTAGGAATCAAATTCAAGTAACGAAAAGCTTCATTTACAGCCTTCTGAATTTTGCAGATTTTAAAGAACTTTGCATGATAAACCTGAAAGAACAGGGTCTAATTAGAAAGGTTTATAAAGGAACAGAGCTTTAACATTGTAGCCCAAAAAAAAAAGAGCTTTAACGTTAAAATGACACAATCTTACCTTAGTCATGTCCAACAAACCCCTTCTTTCCATGTCTTCAAGCAATTCTACAGCATCAGATAACCTAATACAGCCATGTCAATCAATTATAAGCCCTAACATGTAAAATATTCTTTTAAGAAATATGTTTGATAGCAATACTCTTTTGATAAGGTGCTAGAGAACTTAATTCATTTTACTTCAAACGTGTAATTTTAAAATTGTCAGCTCTATGATATACTGCAGCCATTAAATTTCACAAGAACCACCAACATGCATGTGACTATAGCAAGATACCTGCCATCCTTTACTAAACGATTGTAAGCACTTATTTGATTTTGCTCTGAAGGATGATGTTTTCCCTCAACGTCCAATCCATTTAGGTGGGGCAACTTGGCTAGAGCTTTATGGTTAATCTGAGCCAAATTTTCTTTTCTTAAGTCTCTTGAATATCCTCTGCCCTTTCCCAGGTCTTTTGCACTATGAAGAGAGCCTTCTTTATTACTTGAAAAAGGTGGTTTTGCTTCATGATTATCTGAAAAAACAAACGGTCTTCACATAAAATCAGCATAATGGGAAAACTCAAAAATATGGAGCTACCTACAGTGAAGCACGGAAACACCATAGGTAGAAAATGATATGAAGTACATTACTTTCATGGCATTACCTGCTTTTAGGGAAGGAATCTGTGCAGCTGTTTCTTCACCTTTCAAAATGGCATCCTTAAATGATGCAGAAATGGTCTTGCTATCCAAAATAGAAGCGTTGGAAGATAATGATTTATGACCATTGATTTTAAATATAGCTTTCCTGTCCAAATTGCTTTCGTCATAAAACACATGAAGCTCCTTTCTCTCTGATTGTCCCATCAAAAAATTATAGCTTTTAGTTTCTCCCACTTCATCGAGCTCGTACTTTTCCATTTCACGTTCATGCAATTCTGTAAATGAATGACCATTCAACTTGGATTTAGACACGATTTCCTCTTGCAAATGGACCAAACCATTGTGTTGAACAGATGCATTCACGGGCTCAGATTCACCAGACTCAATTTCCTCTCGCAACTTATCAATTTGCAATCCATTCAAACTTTCTGGCAAATGAAGAGGTTCCAATATAGCTGATTCAGAAAGCAGAGGTGACAGAGACTGGTCCAAAACACTAGGCTCGATAAGAAATGATGAATTACTGGAACCAGAAACAAGCACACCAGAACCAGATGACTGCAATGCGCTGGTGACAAGAGTCTCTTTGTTCACCAAAGTAGCATTGTGAAACTGCAAAGGAGCCTCATTCTCCAACAAAACGTGGCTATTCTCTGTGCTCTCATCCTTCAACAATTGCTGCATTTCCATTTCACGAACATCTCCAAAATCAAGCATCTGACTCTGGACGACTTGTTTCATAACATGCATCTGACTCTGGATGACTTTGTTTATAACATTCCCTCCCATTTGAGGTAAAGCAAAATTCACAGGTCCATGCACCTAATTTTCTTATTAAAATTATAAATTTGAAAACTTAATTACATGAAAACAAAGAATTTTATCATCAGATATGACCAATTTTTTCCCCCTTTCTCGCTTTCAAAAAAATTCTACATACAGTAGAATGCTGAATTATAAAATTTCTATAAATACAGCTGAATGCTAAGTTATAAAATTTCTATATATGTATTAGAATGCAGAATAATTTTTACCTCAAAATTCTTGCAAGTTAATCTATTCAGTTATATCTTCTTTCAGATTTAAACAGTTCAAGATAATATTACCGGTTCCATAACTGAATATTAAGTCGTTAATTTGAAGTGGTAAGCTTCTTTAAAGAAATTCCAGAAGTTAGTGAAATTCGAACCTCTCTGGCATTCTTCTTCGACTTCAAGAAATTCCAGTAGACGATGGAAGCAGCAGAAACGGCGACGACGACAAGGACCGAATGCGAACCGAGAGAAGCTCTGAAGAGGAAGCGCGAGGAGCGAGAGTGAGACCACGGCTTTCTCTGTCTTCCTCGAGAGCAAAGCGAGCCTGGAGGCTGGAGATTGTGGCCAGAGCCGAGAAACTCTCTTCGGATTGATCGGAGACTGGAACGCGAAGGAGAAGCGGAGGAGGAGGAAAGTGGCGTGTGCGAGATAAGCGTCAGAATCTGAGGTTTCGCAGAGAAGCTAACGTCCATTGAAGAAGAAAAAGAAGAGAGAGAAACAGAAGAGAGAGAGAGAGAGGTGGTTTTGGGTTTGAGGCTTTGAAGGGTTGAGGATAGGAGAAGGACGAAGCAGAGGAGGTTTGTGTGGGTGACTGTGAGCGACTGATAAGAGGAGCGAAACAACGTTCTTCATTTTTATTGGCTTTTTTTTTCTTTTTATTATTTTTTGGGTCGGTTGTATGGTTTTCGTTACGCTCATCCATACTGCTGCTTACGTGGCATCATTTACTGTTGCTTTTCGAACTTCAATGTTGGTTTTTTGTCCGCTTCCCCGTTCCCGTTTGGCTGCCACTTTTCTGCCAGTTGGTTTTAAACGAGCGGAGCCACAATTCTCATCCCATGTGCTGCTGCTACCCGCCACGTTGCAACGACGTCATTTTATGCCATTCTTAATTGGTCTACTAAACGCAATACTAATAACGTCGTTTGCTCGAAAGACCTCGCAACGGTACATCTATTTCTAGTTTCGTTGCTGTTTCATTGACGCCCTGTCCTTTTTCTTTGTTGGTAGTTTTGCACAGTGAGAGAGTCGGGATTTGTTTCGAGCGCATAAGCTAAAAATATACCGATTCTCAATACTATAAAATACTTAGAAGCACATACATATTTAATTGCTTGAATTTTTTACAAGTAAATGTTAAAATTTTCTTTAAAGTTTAGTTTCTTCTTGGTTTATTATTCTTTTCTGAGTTTAGTTTAATAAAAGAAAAAAGAGTAGAACGCTTATGAGAAAATAATTTTGATGGAGTAAAATTGACAATAAATTATTTAAGGAGTACAAAAAATGTATGAAAAGAGGCCTAAAATAAACACAATCAAGAAAAATAATTTTAGTAAGGCAGTTAGGAAAATGAAATCATGAAAGTCACAGTTATTAAAAAATACTATTATTTTAAAGAACTAAAAGAAAAAATACTTAAATAGAGGTACATTTAAGAAACATTATTGAAATAGAGGTAAATTAGAAACAAAAGATCAATAAGATATATAAAAAATAATTTAACAGGAATAAATTAGAGGAAAGAAATTGTTAATGATGGGGTATATACAAAATTTTGTGAATGAAATGGGACATATATAAAAAGATTTTAAACATTATAGCCAAAACATAAATTATCAAAAGCCCAAGGGTGTATGCCCCCGGGCCTAGGCTCCCTCCGTAAGTGGTTTTGTGTGTTTGGTGTTGTAATACATAGAGTATTTGAGAAAGTTTAGAGTGCGTTTGATTCACGGTTTAAATCATTTTGCTACAAAATTTTTTCTTATAAAAATTTAAATCTTTATTTAAATTTTTTACTTAAATCTTTGAACCAAATGGATTCTTAAAATATAATATAAAATAAAAATATAACATATACCGTTTTACTTTAGAGTGAAAACTTTTCAACCAGACACCCTGACTATTTTATGAGTTGAGCCGCAATGCTCATCCCATGTGTGCTGGTCGCCACGTTGAAACGACGTCATGTGATGGCATTCGTAATCTTGGTCGAGTAACGCACTGCTGATAAGTGATAGCGTCGCTACTTCTTCATCTAGTGTCGTTTGTTGTTTCATTGACAGGCTGTCGTTTTCATCTGGTGATTTTTGCATGTTTGGTGTCGTTTTATAATTAATGTCGTTTATTTAACTTTTCTGACGTTTTCGCATTCAATGTCATTTGGGAAAAATGCACCAGTTTTCATGATTTATGTCGTTTTAATTTTGTAGTCGTTTTATTATTTTTATGTCGTTTTGTATTTGAAAACCATACAACCAGAAGGTCGAGAATATCCGAGAATACTTTCAAAAAATAAAAATAGAGTGGATATTGTATAGCTTCTTTCAGAAAGAATGTTAAATGATATCGAACATTTTTCAGCAAACTTACAAATTAAAAAATAAGTGGATGTTTTATGCATTTATTAGTAGGCTTTTGAAACTTACAAATTAGAACTTGTCTTTCATGGACAGGATGGTTTTTGGTTACGCTTATCCGGCTTACGAGTGCTTTAAGATTGTCGAGAAGAACAATCCAGAAATTGACCAACTTCTTTTCTGGTGTCATTACTGGTATTAAAACATGAATTCATCTCTTTTATTTTATTCTTTTTCAACAAACGCACATTTTGTTTTATATACAAGTCCTGAAATGGATTCATTTTTGTTCCCACACCGGATTTTGGTTTCGCCGCTCACTGTCTCTGAGAGAATCGGAGATGTTTTTCTTTCATGGCATGGTATTTGTGTTTTGAATTTTTTTCTCCTTTGTTATTTAATGCTCTTCTTTATTTTGCAATTCTGATGATAATTTGATTATTTATTGTTCTATATCAGGCTACCAATGCACAGTGAAGCGAAGTTGGCACTATTCATATATCTTTGGTCTTCTAAAATGAAAGTAGGCGTTCACTTTAACAATCTTTCTCTATAAAAGTTTGGAATTTTTAAGGATTATTAATTAAAGATGATAATTTTAATCATTTTATGTCTTGGACTATACAGGGGACAAAATACATGTACAGTTGCTTCTTCAAACCTTTTATGGCTAGGCACGAAGTGGAAATTGATAGAAACACATGGGAATTGAGAACCAAGGCAGGAAATTTTGCCATCCTCTATTGGCAAGAGGCTCTGAGTATTGGCCAAGCCAGATTCTTGGAAATTTTCAAGAGTGTTTCTTCTCCTGAATCTGCAATAACAACTCAGCCTCATTATCCAGATCAGGTACACAAATTAGCATTGAATGAAAATTATTTTTAAATTTAAATTGAAATTTTTTATTAGGGGAGTTTGTTAAGATGACTACTATCGAAAGATTTTATAATCGCGCAGGCCGGTTTGATATTAAATGCAATGTGGGATAGTTTCAAATTCATTTTGCAAATTAAAATTGTTAAAAATCAATTTGCTAATGAAACTGTTCATTAATCTAATTTTACAAGTGTCTCTTATTATTGAACTATAAGAGAAGTGATACCCAATTTTTTTTTTAACTCATTTTGCTTGCTTTAATGCCAAAACCTGCGTGACAAGGGAAATAAATCAGTTGTTTCTGGCCATACTGAGGAAGCTTCTGAGGAATTAGCATGTGACACTGAATGGGAACCAATATTAGAGGAACCAGTGACTTACATGGAAAATGAAGACATCATGATGATTACGAAGCAGTTCATATGATACGTGGCAAGCGGAGAAGGATATTCTCGTCCGCAGCAAATCCCTCCTAGTTCCCCATAATGGGCTACAGCCAGTTGGTGATGATGTTGAGCCTATTTGATTCATGTTGGCCCTTTTAAGGCCCATTTTCTTATTTTTTTAGCCCAATTTGTACTACCTTGAACTTTTCTTCAGTTGGCTATGGTCCAGTTTAGGACTTTCATTTACACTCGGATTGCATAAATAATTTCAGTCGAGACAACGATCATGACTTAAGTTGGTCTTATTTCGTATGATGACGCTGATTGTTCATTAGTTTATCCATAAAAATGGATTCCTTCTGAATAGACGGCGGGGATTTTGAGGAGTATCATTTTCATTGAAGTTATTCCATCTCAAGGCTCAAATTCTATGGTAGGTTACAATAATTTTAAATTTCTATTCAATTTTTACCGTTCAAATAGTGTCTGTTGATTAGATTTATATCAAGCTAATCTTTTCAAAGTTATGCTCTCTTTCTTTAATTTTTAAATAGGAGAACATAATGTAGTTGATCATATATTATTTTAAGACACTAAAAATTGAGGAGAAAATTTAAATTCAATGTTTGACAAAGTTAGTTAGGACTAATTTTTTTTATTAGGGAATAATATAAAACTTTCATATGTTATAATAAAAAGTAAAAAATTATTACATGTTACAATATTTTAAACTAAAATATTAGTTTTAACCAATTTTATCAAACACCCTTTTAATTCTAATCATTATATTTTTACTAAAATTCTCCAACAATTCTAATCAATAAAATTGCTTTTTATGTTCAGAATCTTTTTTATACTCGACAATAAAAATTCTTTAAATTATGAAAAATGGAGATAAGTAAACAAATAACTAAAATTGACGGACAGTAAGGCCGTCATAATTTCGAAATCCACGTGTCAAGCATCTACAACATGTACGCCTTTTTATGGTCCCTAACAGTCAAACGCTGGATAAATTCCAAGAACAGGCGATTGACGTGTTACTACATCAAGATTCTGTGAGATTTCTACATTTCTTTCATCTTTATGCTTTAATTTGCATGTAATTACCTAATTACTTAATATAATTAGGAGTTGATGTCGTCTGAAAGAGTGTTCAGAAATTTAGTAATTATTTTTTGTTATAGTAAGAAGCTTTTATATGTTATAAATTTCGGTTTATAAGTTTTAATTTTAAGAAGTCTTTAACAATAATTTGTTTTATTTTTTTAATACTTTAATCACTATTGATACATAAAATTAAAATATGTTAATATTATAAATTATTATTTAAAATGATAACAATGTCAGACAAGTAAGAAGGAAAGTAAAAAAAGACCGAATATGTGTGTAATTAACATTTTTCTTCACTTCTGAACAATCAGGTAGAAGTCAAAGCAACAACTCTTTCTCCTTTCCTTTGTTTTGTTCCTTTCGTTGGATTTGGGTCCCAAGGTCAAATACTTAATTTGGTTGTAATTAATGGACGGTGGGATTTAATAAAAAGCAAAAGCACAGGAAGATTAATTAGATCACAATTTACAAAGCCCACGTGAAACCGACAAACGACAATCACTGCAATAGATGACTGATAATGTTTTTTTTTTTTTTTTGTGCTCGAGAACTAAAAATATGTACCAGCGCCACGTAGCAAAACTGGGTGCCAATGCGCACTCGCAGGGTATCATCTCGATGGTCCCACGTGGCACTTTTGCCGACCACCGTAAAAGAGTAATTTTACGCCCTCGGTGGTCCCCACCTCTCATTTTAGCTTTTTCCTCTTTTTGCCCTTTGGGCATCTCTAACAACCCCACGTGTCCGATCCACAGACCTGATCAGTGGCTTTCCATCAGTCTCTTTCTAGGGCCGTGTTTGGTTCTGGTTGTCCAAATCTTTTTTGTGCGTGAAAAAGGCCTTTTTTTTTCTTTTTGTAAAATTGATAGATAAGATTAATTATAGTTAAAACATGTTTTTTCCACTTTTGAGGAAGTTCAAAACTTGGTTTAAAATAAACAAGCTTTCCTTTTAAAGGACTCTCTTTCCTCGCAAACAACAACCTAACCTCAGCATTGCCCATTCAAATTTTCTTTAGACTAAAAAAGGAGAATAAAAGTTAGGAATCACAAGTGTAAAGCTTCAACTTTTAAGTCATTCACAAGATAAAGTTCAAAACTTGCTTTAAAAACGTTCACCCCCCATTATATCCCCTTAGAATTAATAATTCAAACCAATTATGTATTTTTAAAATTTTCTAGCCTATAATTAGCACATTCAAATCCATGTAGCTAGAAATTTGGCCTAATAATAATAATAATAATAATTCTGTATGTTGTTAATATTGAGTTTTATAAATTTGAATTCAACACTTTTAGTTTAGAAGAGTGGTGGGAACCGTTAGTTAGAACCACTTTTATTGTTATATGTGAGAGCTTTACATTGTAACTATTTTTTTTATTAATACTATAACATGTGAAAACTTTACACTGTTTATAACTGAAAAAATAATGAGAACTACAGTTTCTATCGTCCTTTCAAACACCTGGTAAAATTACAAATGGTACCGTTAGTGCTCCCAAATACTTTTCACCTTTGTTATTTATATTCCATTGACTGGTCTATTAGTGATCGCCAGCGGGAGATGGTTTGATGAAGGTGGCAACAGGTGATCTCTTTTTGTTTTGTTTTGTTTTTTCTTTTCCGTTTTCCTTATGTTGTTTATTTTGTTGCCGATGTGTGTTCAACTCTGTTTTGTAATAATAACAGCGATATGATCTTTACATTTCAATTACGTTTGTGTGTTTCATTCATTTGAGTTAGTTATTAGTGTTGTGTCTTTATTATTTGAAATTTGGTCTCGGTTGATTGGTTTTGTTCATCGATCGATCGTGGTAGTTCTTTTAACAAGCTTTAATTACGTCTGATATTCTGTGTCAAAAGGGTCCTTCAACGTTTAGTCTCGACAAGTGTATTTGTCTTATATTTTATCTGCCTTCAGTTGGAGATGTTGTCAATGTCCAAGATCAGATTTTCTCATAGCTGGTGATTATTTACGATGATATCTGAGTATGTATTTTGTTAATATGAAATGAAATTTTCTTCCAACAAAAAATAAAAACAACATTTTCACAATTTAATGTTTTATTCTTCAAACAACTATAAATAAAAAAAGCGTTCGATAACTATAAAATTTGAACTTTTATAATATAAAATAAAAATATATTATGATATAAAAATTCTCACAAATTATAACAAAATTAGTTATAACTTTGAGCTCTAAACGTGTTGAGAAACGCGCTCCAAACAAACAGAGATGGTCTTCCTCAACTTTTAAACGCCACACCTCTTTTCGCGTATTTAAAATCCCGAAAACACCGCCACACGACCACAGAAGCAGCAAGAGAGGGAAATAAAGCAAGAAAGCAAGAAAACTCTCTCTCTGTCACTCCACTTTATAACTCGTTACTCGTGTGATTCACTCACGGGACTCGCCAAAAAAATATTAAAAAATACAAATAAAGGCATGTAGACTAGCTTGGGCTCACAGGACTCACAAGACAAGAGCAGTGTGACTCGGGAAAAAGGGGTGTCGAGAGAACAAGAAGGAGAAGAAGCAGCGAATGGAGACTACTAGTTGTAGTAGTAAGAGTACAAATAGTCAACCGGGCACGCCAAAGAACAAGAAAAGTGGGCAGGTTCTAGACGGTTCGAATATAATGGAGTTGGTTGGGAACGAGGAGGTGTTCTATAATTTCGTGGAGCATAAGTTCCATGAGTTGGACAAGGACTGCGACGGCAAACTCTCCGTGAAAGAGCTCCAGCCTGCTGTTGTTGATATTGGTGCTGCTCTTGGCTTGCCTGCTCAAGGCTCTTCTTCTGATTCTGATCACATCTACTCTGAGGTCTAACAGTAAATCTCTCTTGGATTTTCTCATTAATTATAATAATGATCATTTTCATGATTTCCTTTTCAAGCATTCATTCTCTTTGTTGGGTTTTTTTTTTTTTTTTTTTTTTTTGGTTTTTTATGCTTTATCAAAAGGTTTATTGTTGAAGAAGTGCTGCTTTCTTCAAGTTTCGAGCTTTTGTGCCTCGAGTTAGCAAGAATATGTTGTTATTTTTGGACGATGAACACAAGTTTTTCTGTGTGGGTTTCCTTTTCTTTTTGATCTTGGATGCAGAGACGGTAGACAAGATTTTTCATTTATGAGTTTTTATTATTTATCTTTTCTTGTTGTAACATGTATATGTTTAAGGAGTTCTTCTAGTCTAGCTAGATTCACCAATGTATTAGTTTGTTTCTTTACTTGTTCCCCTTTTTTTTCATAAGTTTGGGGTCAAACATTTGGGAACTTTTCTTCCAGACTTCCGGTTTTGGAATATTGTGATAAGCATCTAATGTATTTTCATTATGAAAGAAAGAAAAAGAAATGAAGGGCTATGAGCTTTGTAATATGATTGTTAATAATGCGTTAGTGGTTTTAAAGTGTAGTCAATATGTGATTAGTCTGTGAGATTGCAAAGTGCTGTGTTAGTGACTTTTGTTGCTAGCTTCTAAGTCCGTGTGAGGGGATATAAGGAAACGGTTAGTAGTCAGTCAGGGGCATTATTTTGTTGTCTGAATCTTGGAGAGTCCAGGAAAGGAAGAGAGGTGAAGCTCTCGAAATCTTCATCACCATTTTTAGTGTTTGAGGTCTGTGTACGGGTGTACCTACACTTTCTTCTCAGTAAAAAACTCCATTTCCTTTCTCTTTTTCTTCTGTTCAGATTGGTATTCTACCATATTGCAATGGAGTTTTTGAGTGTATTTTATAATACAATTAGAACTAAAAGTTAAAACGATTTTACTATAACATGTTATGATTTTACAATTAGAACTACGTAGTTGGACGAGGTTGCGTTGGCCGAAAGATTACAAGAAAATGCTTTCTCGACCTGAAAAATTTTGGAGGTTAGATATGTTACGTATGAGTTTGAATTGGGATTCTTTATTACGTGTATGTGTCGTGCGATAATCTGGACTGCTCCATTGTCTTTTTATAAAACTATTAGTAGTGCGGTTCGGTTGAATTTACTCTCATGGTCTGTGTTCTAAGTCAATTTTATTTTATTTTTTGGTAGGTGGAAAGATTACTATTTGATTAGTTTACCAATACCATATGCTCAAAGAGGGGATAGATTATAGATTTTTTTTTTTTTTATATTGTTGTACTTGACTTGTTGGGTTCACGAAAAGTAAAATTCAAGATTTCCTTTTCTAGCAAGCTCGAGAAAAACATAGCCAAACTATGGACTGTGGAATGATTCAACTTGGTCGGTTTTGTGGGGCATTTTGCTTTTTTAAAGCTTGACGTTTTCATAGTTTTGTCTCATTTTCTTTCTTTCCGACTTAATAACTTTATGTACAAGGAGGAATCTAGAGTGACGACTAAATTACTTGCGTACCACTTTTTTCATTTTTTTTTTCAATCTATATGATTATAACATATGACCACAATGTTAGTGCGCATAAGTCATGATTTGGCATTACTTTTCATGATTAGACTTGCTTGGGTTGTTCCTGCATATGAGCCAATGGGGTCAAGCCAAAAATAGGTACTTGCCTTTGGAGGCTAAATTAATAAATATTCGGCAAAAATAAGTTAAAAAAATGAAAGGGTTCCTCTACCTAATCTGATTGGATGGTGGCTGAACTAACTATTACATAATTGTAATAAACAGTATATTTTTTACAAATTTTTTTATGGTATTCGTAGATAGGGTTTGTTTTGAACCGTTGGATTTTCGTAGGTTCTATCAAATTCTGTGTGCTTAATTTTTCATTTTGTTATGATTTTGATGTGATTGGTGTTCGGAAGCATGTGGTGATTCCAATAGTGATATTTTTTTTTCTCTTTTTTAGCTAGTCTCTCTTTAGAGCAGAACTGCTTTCTCATTCCCCAAAGCCAAGTAAAGCAATGAGAATGAAAGTAGCAAGTTTCTTTGGATTCTAAGGAAGGTTCTAAATTCCAAGCTAAATACAATCTATTTGTGGGGAAAAAAGAGGATTAGATTACACTTGATTATGAAAACTAGAAAAGAGTTTTAGCTGTTCTAAGCATGAAAGTTTGATGTCTCTTCACGGTTTATCAAGAATGAAGAACTTGAAAGGTAGTTGATTAGCTTTTCCACGTTGTCGTTGAAGTTGTGATATTGCATTAAATAGAATAATTTTTAAGTTGTTTAATTTGTTCCAATAGAATAAGGACCTGACTGAGAATTTTGCTTATCACAATAATTAGCAGTTTTGGCTTATTGATTGCTCAACGTTACTAAACCTAATCAAACAAAACAAATTAAAGCATTTCTCAGACATGCATATGCATCAACCATACAATGAAGTTATTCTTTCATTCTTTCATTTTTTTTGGCTGTCATATATAGGTATTGAGTGAGTTCACACATGGAAATCGAGAAAAACTGAGCAAGACTGAGTTCAAAGAGGTCCTTTCAGATTTTCTTCTAGGCATGGCCGCAGGATTGAAGCGAGATCCTATCGTAATCCTTCGCATAGACGGCGAAGACCTTCTAGAATTCATTAGCAGTCCGAGTTTTGAGTCAGAAATGATTTCCACATTTTCAGAGATCGAGTCAGCTGATCAAGGATTATCCTTCCGGGACTCCATAATCAAGGCGTTGGAAAAACTCACAGTTGAACAAGGAATGCCCCCATCTTCAGATTCTTGGGTAATGGATCTTTTAAACTCTTTAACTCTTCCTCTCTAGTTAGCAAATTTTAGTCTGGTTTCCTCTGCAACACATGACCTTACTTCTGTTTCCAAAAACAGCTTCATTTGCAAAATTGTAACGTACATACGTATCTTTATTCTTGACATTTTTGTATTCTTTTCTTCTGTGTTGGGCTTTTAACTTGTTTATAAGGTTATTCAATGATACACTCAAAATTGCATGTGTTAAACGTCCCAGCTTCCTTTTTTTTTTTTTACCCTAACAAGTAATATTGTAGTTTTGTTATGTGTCATGATACTCTCTCTTCATGGTGTGGGTTAATTTTTTTTAAGGTTGTAAGCAACATTGTGGAACCCGCTCTTCAATTGTGTGACGGGCATGATTGGGAGAAACCTGTCTCTCAAGAAACGTTTCTGGTGGAATTCAAGAAAGCAGCGGAGAGTGTGGCTCAACATCTTAAAGAGCAGCCTGTGATTGTTGCTCATAGTGAGAACACTTTTGATGGAAGTGGGATCAAGAGACTTTTGGCCAACAAGTTTGAGCTAGACAAGGTTCATTTGGTGACATTCATTTTTTGTAGATCTAGTGCTTAATTACCCTTCGATTGACGCATGAGATATCATTCCACTGTCCTGTGAATTTGCAGACGCTAAATGTAGCGCTGGAAAATCTGCCCAAAGATCGAAATGGGAAGACGTCGAAGGAGCATTTGCACGTGGCACTCGACCTGTTGGCCCCATCCGCTGGCCTACCACCGATTGGTGCAATTGAAGAGGTGATGATAATATATAGTCATCTTCTCATGCTAATTCCTAATCATTATAGTTTTAGCTAAGATAGCTCTAATTAGACATGTACATGAATTTCTACTAGATGGACAAGGTTGTTAGAGACGTGTTCGACATGGTAAATGCCGACGACGGAAAGGTGGTTAAGGACGATGAGTTCAAGAAGCTATTAACCGAAATCCTCGGAAGTATCATGTCGCAACTGGAAGGCAATCCCATCTCAGTTTCCTCAAACTCAGTCCTCCATGAGCCATTTGCCTCTTCTTCTACATTATTGCAGCCTTCATCCTAGTTATACACACCATGTCTATATATATCTATATATATAGCTCTACTCTTTAGTATGTGTCAAGCGTAACAGAGATAAGAACAGAATAAAATTTTGATTAGGAGAAACTTACTTGCGTGTCTATGTGCTTTTGCTTGGTTGTGTTTTCGTTTGTGGTGATTAATGAGTTTGCTAAACGTGCAAACATATACAAGG
The DNA here is from genome assembly GCA_946598075.1 of Artocarpus hirsutus. Lineage (NCBI taxonomy): Eukaryota > Viridiplantae > Streptophyta > Magnoliopsida > Rosales > Moraceae > Artocarpus > Artocarpus hirsutus. The sequence continues at coordinate 48,998 of CAMOHE010054298.1, read as the reverse complement.
AAGAGATGGAGCCAATGATATTTGTCAGCCGGTCATCCTTCCTCTATTTGGTGTAATGATATGATTGATAATAGAATCTACTGCTAAATTAGCAGTAAATGAGGCTTGCGTTAATCAGTGCTGCTCAAATCGTGAACTTATAACGATGTATATGGACCTATTTAGTGTTTTCCGTGTCATAACCATAGTTGTATCAATCTTAACAAGGAGACAACGCACTAGCATATCTCATTGTAAACAAACATGTATATATATATATATATATATATATATATATATCGTACATAAAGATGTCTACTAAAAGAGAGTAATTTTTCATTACTCATAAAGAGGACTTAGTTTATTAACTCACAGAATTGCTAAGATGAAAGTCATGCAAAAAGCTTAACCTCAAAAATGTTTTTAAGACCAAATAACACATGGTTTTTTTCATTTTTGCGTTGTCGTCGCTAATGTGATAGCGGTGTAAAAGAGTCTCATTAGAAAGAGTATAATAACTGGATCTCACGCTATGATAGTTTTGATATACTACTTGCTGCTTTATAGCTGTTTCACCCCTTAAGTCTACGGATAGTATTTTTAAGAAAGGTGTTACTTCTAAACGACGTCATCCTCTTCTCCCGAGGACAAACTCTCCTTGGGGAAACTCTTGTAGACCAAGTGGTAAACGATGCAGGCCATAAATGGGCCCACCCAGAAAACCCATGGACTACTTCATAATGGCCCACTTGAAACAGCGCTTGGCCCAAACATGTAGCTGAGTTCAGGGCCACGCCAGAGTAACCAACCTTCCCAGTCACCATTATGGAGACAAAAACTCCAATAGCCATTGGGGCTGACACAAGAGCGCAAACCATGGTCAGCCCAAGTTCTTTGCGGCGTTTGATATGGAATCAAACGCCGCAGTTTTGCTAACCAATAGGACCCAAAACGAGCATGCGAATTCCAACAGGAAAGTGGTTCTTGGGCTGAGTTCATTAAGAGCACAACCGCCCAAGAGAGTCTTTTGGGCCAAGTCTCTGCTTGATCAAGAGGAAGCCTTGAACGGATCCGACTACTTGGGCCAATATAGAGCTGCAGGCCTGAACAAGAGGGGTGATGCCTCGGAGGAAGGCTATGAAGGTGACAAAAGGGTTCATGTGTCCTCCAGTGATGGGGATCATGGCCATGAGGAAGAGGAAGAGGTTGATGAAGACAGTGAAAGGGATTAGAAGCGGTGGCGCCAAGTTGTTGGAGTTGAGGAAGGCGATGGCGCAGCAGATTATTGAAAATAAAAGGAATGCAGTCGATATGGACTCTGCAAGAGCTGCTCTCCACATCTGCAACGAGCAGTCATCAGAACGGATACTATTTATCATCAAAACAGATACGATACCATGCCAAGGAAAAGTTTCTCTTCTCGTTTTGTTTCATATTTAAGAAAGAAGAAAGTTTTGCTTTTATTTGCTTTTATATTTTTCTTGAAGTTCTATTGAGTTTTTTATGGTATAAAAAATAAAATTTTGAGGCCCTATTTGATATATTATAATGTTCAGAAACTTGTAGCATATTAGGGCGGGGAATTTTCGACTATAAACTAACACTTTTGGAATTTGTTTGGAAACCAAACAGAAATGTAATTTTAAAAAAATAATGCCAAAATGAAAGATAAATAAAGAATCAAGTGGAATATAAGGTGACCTCTAGCTAGTAACACATGTTGTTAGAGACTTTTATTAATTATACTCCATTTAATTTTCATAATACAGTTTACTTCCTTTAAAATGATCAGATTTTACCATGTGATCGTTAACGTACGTACAAAGTCTGCCGCAAGATTTATCTTTTTATAGTTTTTAAGAGTTAAATTCCAAAACTAACTTTATTTGTAGTTTTAAGAAATAAGAGATGTTTCTTGCACCACACTAGAATGATCATGTACAAAATGCACACACGGATTTTGGCTCTTTTTGACACACACACACACACACACACACACACATATATATATATATATATATATATCGAATATTATGGCATTGCAAGATGTAAGGTGCCGTAGACATTGATGATCAAGGAATATACACTTACACACACATATATATGTGTGTGTGTATAAATCACCTCAGACGAGAAGAGCTCGTGAGCACCAATGCAGGCTTGAAAACTTCTCTGTTGGGGATTCATTCCCGATTTCGTAGCTGTTTTTGGTAAGCCTTCTCCATTAGCTTCATGGGTGACAACATGTGCCACGACTTTAAACCTATGTAGAGAAAAGTGAGTACATTAACCCCCTGTTTGGCATAGTAGTGAGAACCACGGTTTCCACCACAAACTCAGTTATGAACAATATAAAGCTCTCACATGCTACAGTAATAATAAAAAAAATTGCTACAGTATAAAGCTCTTACATGCTACAGTAAAAGTGGTTTTAACCAACGGTTCTCACCACCTTTCAAACACCAAAACAATGAAAAATACGTATATAAATATACGTGTATATATATATATATATATATATATATATATATTAGATGAATACATGCATAAAGACTAGTATATATAATTAACCGGATTGGAAGATTTTAAAAAAATGTAGATGTATCTACTGAATACCTTTATGCGCAATGAAACGGATCGGTACTTATGTTGCCACGGGAAAAGTGTGTAATCAATTTCAATTGAAACTTACTCTTTTGAGACGAAGAAATTAATAGAGTTAAGCGATATCAATGACATGGGACTCTTCTTTGGTCGGGCGCAAACTTTGTAGTCTATTTAAGGTATTCATGTTTTTTGTCATTTTGTTGCTCGCACCGCAAGAGTCTATAAAGAAATGTCCTATCTTCAAGACAAACATTTACATCTTTATTTGTCTTTAGTTTGTGACATCCAATCAATTAAGTGTAAATACAAGGTGTTAAAGGGAGGAATTGTAAAGGAGTTGAAAATTAAAAAAAAAAAAAGATGTTTTTTTAATTTTTAATTATGCAAAGTTTAACAATATTGAATTTCAGTATTTGAAATGAGTGGAGGGTTTTTGTGATTTTCTTCATCAATATTAATAGACTTCTAGGTTTAATTGCTTGTCTTTTGAGCACTTGTGACCCATGGACCATAAAGTATTGATGATCCCACCACTCAAAATGTGAGAACTGACATCACGCTTTCTCTCCTTTAATGATTTTTTTTTTTTTTTTTTCTGGAAAAGAAGAAGAAGCTGATATAATTGGGAAGGGATTAATTTGCCTTTTCCATTGTCTTAATTGATACTTAGACCAACTAATTTACCAGACATTTGATATTAGCGGCCATCAGCTTAATCAAGGAGACAGTACACGGATTATTTGTGCTTCTTGTGATGCAAACTGATTAAGTCATCATAAGGGAAACGACACATGAGTTTCATTGAAAGCCAGGCGCTAAATTGATAGGTCAGAAAAAGATCATTGCTTAAAAATGTACTTACGTACATTTGACATATAGTTAATGACATCCCATAACAATAAAAATTGAGCAGCCATTCTTTTCTTTAAAAAATTATTGTTAAAAAAAAAAAGATTTAAGGAACCAACTAATTAGCATCATTATGGAGCATGCTTGACGAATCACGCGTTTAGTCGTATACTTTGAATAATAAGAAACAAAGTATCAATCCTTTCGAGTTGCTTAATTTACAGAATACGTAATTGAAACTAATAACTTGAAACTAAGTTACTGTCGTATGTAAGAGCATTATACTATAGCATACTTTTGTTTTAGATCGTTGCGTATAAGAGTTTTATAATGTAGTAGTTAGAACTAATAAGTTGAAAACAAAACACTTTAATATGTGAGAGCTTTGTACCGTAGTATATTTTTATGTTATACTATAGCATGTGAGAGTTTTATATTATAATAATTAAAACTAATAAATTAGAATCACGTTCATAAACACAAGTGAGTCATAGAAGTATAAGGCTGTAAGATACTTAACCTTATAGAAATTAAATAATTTATTTAACTTCTTAAATAAAATAAATAATTTTTGATAGCTTATATAGACGACGCAGTGCAGTGCTTGCATGCCAAATGTGGCACTTTACGACAAGCAAGCAATATAGGAAGATGAAACTTTGGGAAACAAATACGATATTGCGTGCATATGGACGCAACGAATTAAGAATTGAAATGGTGAAATGCCATTTTTCATATGACAATAATGCTAAATGTGCGGGGCGAGTCCGGATGTAGCGGATAATTAAGCACTTTTAGGGGATGTTTGGCAGTGGTGGGAACCACTCAGTTCTCACCACAAACTCAGTTATGAACAGCAAAAAGTGCTCACTTGCTACAGTAACAATAAAAAAAAATTGCTACAGTGTAAAACTCTCACATGCTACAGTAAAAGTGGTTTCCACCACCCTTCCAAACACCCACTTAGTTGGTGCAACGATAATAGATGAATTGACGAATAAAAATAGGCAACAAAAGAACGGAGAACAAGTGACAGTTAAATTAACAAACGACAGAGAAAGATAACATTTGTTAAGACAGCAAAATAAAAGAATACAAAAAGTTAGACGAAATTTTTACGTCAAATCCACAACCAAATGACTTTAACACTACTACAAACTGTTTATTATGAAAAGTTTTTACGACAGTTAAAAAAGTATCATGGAATTATGTGTTGTACTGTCAAGAATTTTTCACGATTATTTTTAACCATCGTATAATGTTGCTTTTTGTGGGACATTAGGTATTTTTAGGAAGCTAAACAAGCGAGCTTATATGATGGTTTTTATGAAAAACTGTATTTGGTCCTTTTTATCTTTCACGACGATTCTTATGACAAACTGTTGCGTAAGGTAATGTTTTCATGATGTTTTTTCTCCAAAATTGTAGTGGAAAATTGGTCAAGAGCTAAAAAAAAATTTTGATTTCCCACAGAATGGTCATTCTTTGCTGTCTATTAATACAAGACCCTGATTGCAAAATCATATATTTATATTTAACTAAAAAAAATTTACAATATAGTCATATATACAAAACCTACTCAAAGTTTCAAATCTACTACCTAAATTTAAAAACCCTACCTAAAAAAATTTACCTACTTAAATGTAGCCTCGTCTAAATTATCACTTATATAAAATTCATTTTTTGAAAGTGCGACTATACCATTATTGGTAAAAATTATACCTTGCATGTAACGTAAAAAAATAATAATAATAATCACATTCAATGTTATCGGGTTGTTTGGGATATTTGTGGCAGAAATTAACCGTTTTCTGTTTGATCACATTATTATACCGACTCCTACTCCAAGCTTTCATTCATTGAGGCCCCTAATGATTATTCAAAATAAAAAAGAATAAATCACAATAATGTGTTATATATCAAACCGCATTTTACAACAAAAAAAAAACAACTTTGGCATTGAAATGTGTTCTTCTTCGAGCTTTACTTAATTTTTTTCCTGTCCATGTTGGGAGGAAGCTAACAGATACTGCTCATTATTCGTATATTCCTAATTACTCTCTTGTGACATTTCTACCTAATACAAACCAAATACTCATCCAAAATCCCAAATTCAAAATAACAATCATATACACAAAATTAATATCACTATAATGATCACATAAACTTAAAACATAAAAAAAATTGATAATATCAAACACAAACTAAATTAAACACTAAAACTAATGAAGTAAACACATAAACATATTAACTTAAAATTAATAATTTATGATAAAACAAAGCAAATGTTAAATGTTAATATAACTAACATAGATACTAATTAACATAGAAACAATAAAATCAACATATAGCAAAAACAATTACTAAACTAATAAAAATGACACTTAATGACTTAACTAATAATGCCTTGAAAATAATAATGTTAACACTCAATGCCCTAACTAACAATGATTTGAAAACTAACAATGCTAACGCTTAGTTCATTAACTAAAAATGCCTTGAAAAACCTAAAATTAACATGAATAAAGTAACAAAACCAAAACTAATGTTAATACACTAAGTAATAAAGTTAATTCACACAAAACACTAACAATGCTAAGAGAATTGGTATAATAAGTAATCAGAATTAAAATTAAAATTAGTTTTAGAAATAAAACTAGAACTAAAACCCTACACTACTAAAACTAAAACTATGTAACTAAAAGTAATCAATTCATATAAACCCTATATTCATACAAACCATAAATAAATAAAACTAAAACTAAATAATAAATAAAAACGAAAGTAAAAGAAAACAAAACAATAAACTAAACTGAGTACATGTGAATCCTAGCTAAATAAAACTCAAACTAAATAATAAATTAAAAAAAAATTAAAAAACAAGTCAATAAACTAAACTCAAAGATTCTCTAAGTATCAAATGGAGTATGATGACGGCGACACGGTTAGAGGCGTAGCGTTCAAGATGAGGCGATGTGGTCGGAGGTAGAGAGATAGAGTGGGTTCAAGAGAGAGAGGGTATGGCAACAATAGGGTCGAGGTTGTGGGGGTTGGTTCAATGGCGGCGGCTAGGTTGTGGTCGTGGAGGAACTCGATGGTATGGAGATAGTTAATAGAGATTCGAATATGGCTAGGTTGGAGAAAAAATGACATTTAAAATTTGGACAGAGTTAATAAAACAACACCTTTCACAACTGTTTTTGGTAAAAATTATTGTGAAAAGTAGTAAAAAAACCCAACGTTACATGATGGTTTCTATCATAAACTGTTATGTAAAGTTTTAGCTTGCACGATGGTTAAGTAAAAACCTTTGTGTAAGATTAATACAGAAACTGTCGTGATAATTCTAGTTTCTACAATGGTTTTCGTGTTTTTTACATACTGTCGTGTTTTCTCCCTTAACACGAGTTTTTTAATAAAACATCATTAAATGAGCATAATGTATTCACAATTTTTAGTAGTGTCCTTTGCTTAATTTGTCAGATTGTTCTTTTATTTAGTGTTCTTCATTCTATGCTCTTAAAAATAATATATACTTCTCGTTAGGTATCAAGCAGCCCAATGATATGTACGCATATATCGATACAAGACAAAGAGATACTTGAATGCAGCAACCAATAAGTTCAATAATTTTTATCGGAGTCAAAAACCCAATCGGGAGATAGATCTCGGTGTGTATCGATGCAAGACAGACGAATACTTGTAGGCTGTCGTCAACAAATTTAATGTTTACATTAATGAATTAGACAACCCACTTTGCAGAGAATCCAATACGACGTTAAATTTGTTGACAACGGCTTGGGATTATTCCTCTGTGTTGCGTCGATATTTTTTATTGGGCTGCTTCATATCCAAAGTAACTTCTATATGCACGTGAAAGCTTAAAGCATGAAGACATATCGTTCGACAAATTCCGTCCCCTCACCATCTTGCCTGAGTAAAAAAATGTAGAGTCTATCATGCTTTTAACATGCCAAGTTCATTGGATATCCAGGTGACATGGTTCGGTCTAGATCAGTCCCCTCAACCAACCTTATTGTCGTTTAAAAACTTGTGTACAACAACCGAAAAGCAGGACGACCGCACGAATAACGACACCAACAGCCGTAACAACGAGGCATAAAGTAGAAAACGACAACAATGTAAGAGGATATTGAAAAAACGCCAAGAGAAAAAACGACAATGATGAGATGCTGACGACATCTGACAAACGGCACAGGTAGGATAAACGCTTAGACAAGACTTAGTCGACATCTGACAAACGACACAGGTAGGATAAAAGATGAAGATTTCAAAGAAGATTTTTAAGCGCGACAAAAAAATTGGAAGGACAATAACTAACAACGGACGACAACGTAAAAACGACGAGTAAATTACAAACAACAACAGCGTGAAAGCGGAGACAGTAAAACAACACAGGAGCGCAAACGACCATTGTCTGATTAGGACAAGGACAACAAACCAGGCTGAAAGGGAAACACGATTACTTTTCTCGTCGTTTTCGTTGTCTCGTAGTTAATTACTTTTATTTGTTCTGTACAACTATTGTCGTCCTCCATTTTAACCGCAAAAGAAGTACAACAGGAAAACGGCTCTTGCTTTCGACGCATTAAATGGATGTGTCGTTTTGCTGCTTCAACTAACGTGGTTTCTGTTTAAAAAGAAGACGACATATAGTTGTGCCTCGTCTTTAATGTTGTCTATTTAAAAAAAAAAAAAAATGTGTCGTTTTAGTGGGAAAAAGACATGGGTCTCGTGTTTCCCTGGTAGTCAAACCAAAAAAAAAGTGTTTTCCTCCTAGAACTGGACAGATAAATTGATAATTAACATTAACAAGTGAATGTGTACTAGTTATATCTAGAAATACCCTCTAATGAGAAGTTTGGACCGCCGAGTAGAAATACTGTAACAATTCAAATTACGAGAGAAAAAATATTATAGCAAAACCTTAATCTTTGAACTTTTTTAGTTTTAACCAGTGAACCAAACATCACTTAGACAAAATCAAAAAATAACAAAAGAAAACCATTTTAGATTCTTCACCGTACAAACTTTCCACCATTTTAATACAAATTAAGTCAACTTTGTCTCTGAATGCTAGGAGAATGCTTTACTTCCCTCAAAAGAAGCTCCAGTCAACCTCAAAATGTCGTATCCTCATTCTCTCCACTATCCACCAAACTCAACCCCTCCTTGGGCAAATTCACAGAAATCCCATAATACAAGGAGCAAGCTAAAAAGGGCCCCACCCAAAAAACCCAATGCCCATTCCATAACTCACCCTCTATCAACAACGCTGGGCCCAAGCACCTTGCAGGGTTCAGGCCCACACCAGCATATCCGGCCCGTCCAGACACAGTAATGGATATAAAAATTGCAAGGCCCATGGACCCTGCCACAACAACACAGACCATTACTAGCCCAAGCTCCTTACACCTTCTCCCATCTAAAGCCACAGTCACCGCAACGAACAAGACCAAAAATGTGCATGCAAATTCCAACATAAAAGCTCTGCTGGTCCCCAGCCCATCGGCTCCATCGTGGCCCAAAATGCTGCAGCCACCCAAAAAGTACTTTTCGGCTGCGGGCTTGTTCATGACTGCCTTGATAACGAGGAAGCCAATTAGTGAGCCCAAACATTGGGCCAGGACGTAGATGGAGGCCCGAGAAAGAGTAATGACTCCCTTCAGGGCCGAGATGAAGGTGAAGACTGGGCTCATGTGGCCACCAGTGAGAGGAACTGTTACTATTAGAAAAAGAAATGCTATTATGAAGACTGCAAATGGGACTAGAAGCTTAGGATCTTCTTCGTGGGAGTCAAGGCAGGCGATTATGGAACATGTCAAGCTGAACATAAGGCAAGCTGTGGCTACTGATTCAGTCAGGGCTGCCCTCCACATCTGGATCAAGTGAATTTAACAATCAAGTATTAATCATTAATGCCTTTTGTTTTAGACTAATAAATTTATATGAATCAATGTGGCAAATAATATGCATGTTTGCGAGAAGAGTTAGAACTTAAAGTTCAAACCATGACAGTATAAAACTCTTATACACTATAGTATAAAGTAAAATTGAGCTAAAATGAAGCTCTTACATGTTATAATACTCACGTTTCAAACTCTCAATTTCAACTATTCTCTTAAATATCCTCAATAATTAACCTGCGTGTTTTTTTTTTTTAATTTGGGGGTGCGTGATTCAAACACTAGTGTGGATTCACTGTTAGATTATGCAAACAACCACACAATAACAAGTGTTTCGAAAATGAAACAAATAAAAAATATGTCTCCGCGATTCACTTTTTTATTTTCATAATTAATGCGGTTATGATATGTATGCAGTAGTGGATTGAATGTTAAAAAAAAAAAAAAGAATAAAAGAAAAAGAAAATGGCATGAATAGTTATGTTGCTTTGCTAAAAAGCCATTCCTCTAAGCTTTTTATTGCACTGTTGATATGTAGGAAAACAGTCACTACTCAAGTTAGTATTACCATAAAAGTGGTTTCACTATAAAAAGCATTCATTACTAATAACTTATCACAAAATTTCTTAAGTTTCAGGATCAATGGCATAAAGGGGTAGTTTAAAGATCTCATCATGTAATCTTTATGATAGAGGAGAGTCGCTTTAATATTCAACTAGGAATCATATATAATCAGCACATACTGAAAAAATTAGTAGTGTGGACCTTGAACTGAGAAGCTGGAATCATGCATGTTGAGTAGGAAATCTTTTCTTTTTGTCGGTGGATGATCAAACGGACCATATTCCACTTTTGTGATCACAATATTAGCAAATTTGTAGAGTCAAAGTTGGCAATATTTTCAATATTCAAGCCAGCTAGACAGTCATGATAAATTTACCTCCGGTGAGGAAAATTCGTGGGAACCAATGCAAGCAAGAAACTTTGTACGTAAGGAGTACTCATGAGTACGGTTTTCAACTTGTCTCCTCAATTGTTGATGATTAGCTTCAACAGGACCAGATACGACCACAGCCATGTTCTTCAACTTAATATGAAAAATAAATCGATAAACGCCCTACCCGATACTCCAAACATTTAAATCTCAAATGTTTTTACAAATTTAGGCGTTTTGGAAATATTTAAAAAGATGCTTGGTTGGGACAGAACCATGAATATTTATGGTATTGGTCTGATCTTTTACATTGACGTAAGAGTCCAGCCAAGAGCCTACTTTACTTTTGGCGTGAAAATCAATAAAAATAGTAAGAATAAGCCTTGCTTTATGCAAGCATATTCATTCTACGTGGTCGAGGAATTTTATCGGGTTTATAAGCTTATACAATGAACAATGTCTTTTACTTAACCTAGCTAGTGCCCTCTTGGCAAAATTAACCCGCATTATAATTATTTTTGTCAAGAATTAGACGTCCAATAAGCTAGTGTTCCTACAAGGTCAATTGACGTACATCCTCTACTTAAATAAGGCAATAATCATCATGGTAATAATTAGCCTCTAAAATTAGCAATTTCCAAATATATATATACATATATTATCACCTACTTATTTAGTTTTGACATAATATCGTTGTTGCCGGTGTATATATTCACTTGCCACATGCAAATTCCCTTGTAAGCAAAAATCTAATTAGTTGTTAAATTATATGATCCCTTTCCTTGGTCAGCCGGGTGTTTACCACATGATATTATGATTAGCAGATTGATTAAGATAATTAATTCACGACTCAGAAAAAATAACTGCATTTTGGCAACGCAGGTTCCTTCATTCATATGTAATATAGTGTACTAAACGATGCATTCAAAACGTTTTTGACGCAAAATACACTTAAAAAGTAGATAGACCTCGGATGAAGGAACTATATAAGAACTGTATAATATTACACACACACTAAACCTGGAAAATAAATTAGAGGACACCTTTAACATGTTACACGTAACACCTACGAGAAAAGGCTTTTTACAACATTGACGAAATCATGCTTATATCCCTCGGCGTGGTAATGCTGACGTGGAATTAGCTTGGTGTATAGATAAAACGCCACGCAAGCAATCGTGGGCCCCACCCAAAACACCCAATGGCCGTACCATAGGTGGCCCCCACGAACCAGTGCCGCGCCCAAACACCTAGCTGGGTTCATCCCGGCACCAGCGTAACCCTTCGCCGCCGTGACCGTCGTCGAGATAAAAACCAGCAGGCCCACCACTATTCCGACGATGGAAAGGACTAAAACTCGGCCCAGGGCCTGGGCCTGGCGGTGGTCGAAGGCCATCCATATTGAGGCCCAAAGAAACACAAACGTGCAGAAAATCTCAAGCCAGAGGCCTTGGGCCGTCCCTATGCCCACGACTAATGGCCCATTGGGCCCAGGTGCTATGACGGTGAGCGTGCAGCCTCCTAACGAGAACGTTTCCTCAATGGTGCTGTTTACCACGGCCTTGAGTGCTAGAGCACCTAAAATAGCTCCAACACACTGAGCCAAAATGTATATGGCCGCCCGGGAGAGGGAGATGATGCCGACAAGCGCAGCGGAAAGTGTGATGACCGGGTTGATGTGGCCGCCAGAGACGGGGTTGGTTGCGAGGAGGAGAATTGCGACGATGATGGCGATGAGGATTGACATTACGAGATTTGGTGCACTTGTTTTGGTTTCATAGGAGGAAATCACTATGGTGTCTAGTGCAAAGACCAACACTGCCGTGCCAACGAGCTCTGCCAAAGAGGCTCTCCAAACCTATTAAACAAGGACTCCAAATTGTCATAGGCAAATTAAACACTCACTAGTACATCCATTAGTATTAGTGATGCAATGATCACGCATGCGTCACTGTCACATAATAATATGAGAATTAATAATTATCTTTTGTTTTATTTTTACCACATGACAGCTTTATCATGTGTATTGATGCATTAATTTATAGTAAATAAGGATGATTTAAAGTGAAATTAACCTACAAAAGGTAGAAATACCAATAGAAGATGGCTATCACACAGCTAGATATAGTGTACTCAATACATACAAATTTAAAATTTTATCCCTTTTTTCCGTGACTTTAAGTACATAAACATAGACTAACATTTCAGATCATATGCTAACCTTCAAAGAGAAGAGCTCCTCTAAGCCCAACAGCTCACCAAAAGAAGTGGGGTTGGAGTGCTTCTTCCTTTCCTCTTCATCATTCCACAATTGTCGTTGCCTGCAAAGCCATTTTGAGAATTATTACATGTAACCAAACATTTCACCCTTTTTCACATTTTTACCACGCTCATATCACTAACAGGGCGTTGTGGAACACTATTTGTTAGAGTGTTTTTTTCTCATAAATTTGAATCAAAAGTTGGTTGAAACATCTTAGAAAACATGCTTAATTAACTAGGGGGAAAAAATTGTACATGTACCTTTCTGTTGAGAAAGGTAGAACTCTCCTCCCGGAGCCAGAATGGAAATTTTCTTCATCGCCCCTGGCCAACACATTTCCGGCCATTGAGTTGCCTAAAACTTGCAAGTGCCTTAGTCTAATCTTCCTTTAGGTGTTCTTATATATTGCAATAATGTATGTGCATATAATATATAAATATATATATATATATATATATATATATATATTGTTAGTGTTACAGTACTGAGATTAATGACTCAGCAGTTGATGTATGGGTAGCTAGGAAGTGGTTTCACTCTATTTATTTCAATTGCGTCCCCATTGAACCACATTATGGGTTATTTCCTTTTCTATTTATTAGGCTATGCTATCCCAACATCATATCGTTGAAATTTACATAGCTTTTTTATTATTATCCTATGCACAACTGATTTAAGTAGTTTATACTATAAAAAATATCTTGATGGCAGTAAAAATGATGTCATGATCATATAACTAACCTTTTAGGGTGTCAGAGTCCCCTCATCCTTTGGGTTTTAACCAAATTTTGAGTCGGTTAATTTGTTGTCTTTTTAATAAACTTTAAGCCATTAGCCAAATATTATTTATAAAATCATAAAAGTATAACAATTATTTCATAGTTGTAGCTATAACAGTCATTTCATACTCAACCCCATCACTGAATTCCGAATCACAAAAAAAAGAAGAAAAAAAGGCATAAACATTTATTTTAATGTAACAGTTTCAAATGTATAACATCAAGAAATTAGTTATTCAAATAGTCCATGTTACATTTCTCACTTATATTTGTCAAATGACATTATGTTCTTATCTTATAAATTTCTTACTTCACTTTAATAAATTATATGGAACAGATTTTTTTGTGTTAGAAAGTATAATTGATAGAGTGTTTGGAAGGGTGGAGAAAACCATTGGTTGAAACCGTTTTTACTGTAGCATGTAAAAGCTTTATACTGTAGTGATTTTTTTATTGTTGCTGTAACATGTTAAAGCTTTACATGACTAAAAAATAGTGGGAACCATTTTTGCTAATTGATCACAAGAGGATATCAAGCAGTGTTGACTTTGTTCGACATAAAATATAAAAAAAATTTATCCATCTCCCCATTATTAGCGTAGGAGTTGGAAAATACAATAAGTAGGGAGGTAGCCATCAATATCAGTAAAGCTGGCTTCTAAATTATTGATCACAAGAGTAGACTCATAAACTAGTAAAAGTCACACATTTTGTTCAGCATTCCCACGGGACTCACAGGTCTCTCTACTCTCTACTTGATCTTGTCAATCTCAAAATTAACAACTGCAGATTCTACACAATCTATCAGCTGAAAATGTGGCGCTTTTAATTTCCAAGTTGATGTTGAGCTGAAGCACATTTAATTTTGGTGTTGTGAGTAGTTCCGGGATGTCCAAGGCGTTTAAGCCATGAAAGGAACTACAAAAATAATGCCATAAAAACTAAAAACAAGAACACATACAGATATATGTGAAAATTTGAAAAAAAATATAAATAGAGGAGAAGAAAATTAATAAACTCGAAAAAGATTACAAGATAAAAACGATTAGGGAGGTTAAAATAATAATACTAAACCCTAACATAATACATCATAAATATAGACATAAATAAAACTCTATGTGCTTAAAACATAAACTAAATTACCGAAAACACAAAAGTTTATACTGTGGAAGCTCCACCCCCACACCCCATGAAAAATCTCACATTTGTTCTTTCACCACAATTGTTGCACTGTAAGCTCTTTAGGTCGGGCCAAATTAAATTTAGGCCACCATACTCTAACAAAAAGATTAGATTGTTTTGTCCCATTTGTCTTTAGTTTCTCTTTGATTGGTCCAGTTTCTCGAGGGAAGAAGTTACACATAATAGTGGTAATAATAATAATAATAAATGTTTGTAAGATATGGCACAGAATGGTGTTCATTCGTTCTGGAACTGAGGAAGTGTTTGCTCAAAAAAAAATAAGAACATGAAGTGGTGTTTAGCAAATGAGTTCAAACTCGTAAGTTTGAACTTGAACATTGTAGTATACGAAAGCTTTATATTGTAACATATGTTTGCTTCATACTGTAGTATATAAAAGCTTTTAGTTTGAACTAATTTACCAAACGTACTAAAGCTCTCTACACAAAATCATATTATTAAGCGCTTTGGAACTTCTTATAGGTGATTTTAATTTTACACTATGCACAGAATTTTGCGCAAACATACATTCATTAACGATGTTCCTTTTAAATCTCTCATGATATGACATTACTCCATATGAAATTAACTACATGTACTGCCAACTTATGGAGCAACCATGGGACTAATCGCTAATATGAAGCCTCCATGATGAGGCAACTTGTGGCCAACATAAGTGAACCTTTGAACTTACAAAAATGCTTCATAATTAATCACAAGTTGAGATTGAAACATGAGAACTTGACTCCAATAAATAGTTTTAGATATTTAGGAAGCACAAGCTCCATATTCTTCCCATGAAAACCTTGGGAAAGAGTATCCATTTTCGTATTCTCATATATACCACACTCACAGCTATCAATTTATGGGTCACATCATCTTTTTGTTGGCTAACTCAAACCACAACATTTGAACTTAATTTTGATTATTTTGGGCATCTTCTTTCACCATATTTGCATGCAATACTACTTCAAAGTTCAAGTTTAAAGCCGTCCTTCGCAGTCTATTATGGTGTAAGATCTTTTAAGACAAAATGGTGATTCCAAATATTTTCTATCCTTTAGTTGCTCACCAATCACCATTCATGCGGACGTGTGGCATCATAGTAAGACTAGGTCGTGTAAGGAACAATCCCTTTGGATTTTGTATGCTCTTATCGGTTGATATTCCCAATGAGAAGCTCTTGTTTGGTCCGAGGAAGGCAATGATGAAAAATCAGGAATATTAGGTGTCTCTAGGCTGTTATAGAGCATCCCATCTCTTGTTAATCAAGTCGATATAAAGACCAGGTTAATTTGTCTTCTTCTACTATATATAAGAACTTTTCTGTCCATCCTTATTGTGCTGATCATCTCCAAAGAGCAAAAAAAAAAAAAAAAGGGGGAAAAAATGGCAACTACCCTATTCTTGTATGGCCTATTGCTCTGATGTCAATAGTACTTCTTGCAATTTGCAGTTTCTCACGCATCGTACTGTTCCTATATTTCTATTTGCTTTCAAAATTTTAATGTGGAGAAATAAAAGGTTCTTTTTAAATTATGTGCATTTTTATTTTTATTTTTTTTCTCTGCTTTGCAGATTGTTATGATCCCATGGATCCAAATGGAAACATTACAGTTACTTTTGATATTCTCCAACGGCTATCTGGTTAGTACTACATATCTTCCCAAAACTACAATTTTGAGTTATTCTAGGAGAAGCTAAGTAGAAATTTGTTCATATTAGTAATACTTGTTATTAAATATGTACGGTGTATAGCTTATGTATGTTCCTTTTTAGTACTTTATGTTGGTTTTGGCTTTTCAGAACTAAATTGTGAGTGTGCGTACAAATTTTGATATGAATGTTTTGAGTGCCTCAGAAATATGTTTGCAGGCAAGAGTTACAATCCAAAACTACTGTGAATATCGCCATGTGGACAAGCCCGGTTAGAGTCTAGGTTGGACATGGGCAAATAATGAGGTGATTTGGTCAACGAGAGGTGCATTTGCCACAGACATGGGGAATTGTTCATCCTTCAAGTCCCAAAGGCCACACTCCTGCAAGAAAGACCCCGTCATAGCAGACCTCAGGCTAGATCAAGCTTCACCCGATAACATGACAGAAGGCTGCTGCCACGGCGGGACTCTTTACCCCGTGACCATTGACCTTCAAGGTCATTCTCTACCTTTGAAGTTCAAGTTGGCAATCTGGATGGTAACAATGCAGTACACGCGCCTCACAATCTCACCTTAATGGCACCAAGTCCTGGTTACTCTTGTGGCCCTCTTTTGGATTCTGATCCCACAATTTCTTCCGACATTGGAGGCAGAAGACAAGTTCCGGTTTTCAGTATGTTGCTTCATGCCAAATTTACCAGTACTATTAACATGACGATAGAATGTTGGACGGAAACAAATCATGATCAAATGAGACTTGACATCAAAAGGGTCTTGTTCAGTATGACACTTAGCAAAAAGCTAAGTGAACATTTAAGAGATTTGGTCATTCTTCTCATTTGCACCTGATTTCAATACCAATTGGTTTATGTTAGCATGAGCCATGAATTGTCTTCTAAAGTTCTTTTTTAACTGACTGTGGTCACACTTCATATGAACATGGAAAACAGCATGTACTTACTTCACATTCTTGACTAACAAGACACTGATGTGTTGTGTTTCTCTCTCAACATTTTACAATCCTACCATCACACCATGCTTTAAATGTAGCTGTGGATGCAGAGACTCAGAGAAAAGCACAGATTTATGCATAAGGTAAACTCTTATCTTCACCTGCATTAAAAAATCATGCGATTCAGCTCACCACAAAAAGCGAAACACGACATAATATTCATGCCATAATTTGCAAGTACAAAGTCCAACTAAGTTTAAGTGCATTTTCCCTCAGAGAAGGCTATCCATCAGCCTCATTAAACTCTGTGAACAACGTTGACATAGTGAAATGCACTGATCATTTTTGGCCCATAAGAGTACATTGGCATATTAAGAATAATTATGAGGATCATTGGAGGGTAAAGCTCACAGTCTCAAACAACAACCACTAAAGAAACTACTCAGACTGGAATTTGCTTGTTCAACATCCTAGTTTCAAGAATTTGGTGAAAACATTTAGTTTTAACACCACTTTGCTGCCTGCAGTTGGATTAGGAGGTACTTTTAGTCTCCTCATATATGTTTTCTAAAGTTGGAATTGAAGTGAATTCTATATATATAAAGGTATATGTTTTGGTAAAGGATTGATCCTACACTATATAACATATAGAAATTGGAGTGTAATATGATATTTATTTTATGTAATAATGATTTTAAAAAAGTGTCACAAGAAATTTATTCTTGTTATTACTTTTTAAAGTCATATATATAAAATAAATATTTTGTTGTACTCCAATTTCAACATGTATAGATTTTTTAAAAGATTGAAAACAAACCCTGTAATTTTTTCCGGGCTTTTCTTGATGGAAATAATTCTTGCAGATGAGGTGGCACGCTTTTGGGGGCTAAAGTACTACAATGAAGAATTATTGAATGCTGATAAGGACCAAATTGGTTCCGTTAGTACAGAAATACTGTTAAAAAAGGACTTCGAATCATTTACATTGAGAAATGGATGGGCTCCTCCTAGGAGAATATATTTCAATGGTGAGAGCTGCCAAATGCCTCCATCAGATGACTTCCCAATGTTACCAAATAAGAGCTCCAAACAGAAATCTTGTCTCTTTTTTGTCCTCGCTTTGGTTCTTTTGGTTTTAAAGACGTTGCTTTAATAAATAATTGCCCTACTAAAACAATAAATCCCCTTCTCTGTGCTTTTATAGACTCTTGAGCTTTTGTGTTCTTCATGTACAATGTGTAATTTACTTTGAATTGGTCCCACTTCTCAGATTATATTTTTGACAAATGAGTAACTATTGAACATATTTTGTACACATTTTGAAGTGCTTAACTTTGATGGGTTTTCCTTTCTTCTTTTCCTTATCACATTTTTAGTGGATTATGTGAATATGTGTGTGTGTGTGTGTGTGTGTGTGTGTATATTTATTTATTTATTTTACCAATACAATCGCTTTAACAAAAGGAATGGTACCAATGAAATCATTTTTTCCACGTCTGTAGTATCTAATTTTTTTCCCCAAAAAGAGAAGCAAAGCAATTATTTGATATAAAACACTTTCATTATGGGAAAATGTTCCCCACAAAATGTTAAGCATTGGGTATGGTAATATAGCAACATGTAAACAACATAATGGCAATCTTAGGGTGGATGTTTTTAGAAGAGCGTGTAAGGGCATTAAAAGGCATGAAAAAAAGGCAACGTGATTTAATTGTTGCTTCAAATAAGAAGGCCCTTTAGAAGAAATTAAAAAAGAAAAGGGAAAATGCCAACAAAACGTATCATCTTTTTGGCTTACATTTTGATGATTTCAAATTCGTATTAGAATGCTTGAAGATATGTGGAGGATATTTGCCTTGTATATCACCACCACAATATCACACCAATCAAAACATATAGTATTTACATTTTTTTTATTTGTTTCTCTCTATATTTTATAATCCTACCATCACACCATGTTCTAAGTTTTGCAGCTGTAGATGCAGAGATGAAGACAAAAGCACAAATTTATGCATAAGGTTAGCTCTTATCTTTACCTGCATCAAAAATTATGCGACTCGCCTCCCCGCAAAAAAAAGCAAAGCACCACATGTATGAAGGCCTGTGCGCTATGTGGACCTCTAAGAGCTCTGTTTGTTTTTCTAATTATCCTAAAAATTAAAAACATTTGTTACCTAATTACTTTTATCTCTCCTTAGGTAATTTGGGAACTCGCTCCCTGGTTAACAACATGAACTCATTCATATCTTATTATAGCGTTTTAGCGAATGGGAAAGGCCAGCCGCAATCTTTCTCTGCCACTTCAATACACTATTGGCGGTTGGAAGGTGAAGTATGTCACCAACTTTGCTTCCAATGTAGGCTGTAAAAAACTTGTCTTTAGTCACACGAGCCTTTAAAACATCTGTAAAATATTTATTTTACGTGACATAATTCATATTTAGACAAATACATGCAAAATCTCATAAAAAAAAGACAAACTTTAGAGTATAATTTAAGGTTTTACCTTAGGATTTTGTAATCTTTGCAATCTTCCACAGAGACTTGAATTTTGACCAACTTTCTTAGCATGATTCATGGCAATACCCAATTAAAATCATTAAAAACTTAAGAAAAAACATAAAATCCTATGACGTAAAAGTGGAGATTTTTACCTCAAAAGGTGCTTGCTCTTGAACTAGTGCTCTTGAATCTTGAGTTTAAGCTTGATTTGAAATTTAAACTTGAAAAAAATCTTTGAGAGATCAAAGAGGTGGCTGATTTTTGGTTGTGGGAGAAAGAGAGTATTTCTTCAATTTTTTGCATGAAAATAAAGACCATAAAGTGTGGTCTTTTCCAAATGAATACCTAAGCTAGTGTTGACCCACCATAAGGACTTTAGTGAAAAAAAAATTACCAAAAAAAATGGCCTAAAACGGGATCCATCATGGAGGAAAAGGTGGCCAATTCTCTAACTTTTAGGTGGCATTTTGGTAGGTATTGTAACCTTTTACACGATGTAAATTTACACTATACTGTATTTTTTATACTACAGGTATTTTTCTCATATTGTCAATATTTTTTTTTATAATGTTTTTTATGGTCCACAAATTTTCACATCATCCACATAATATGATTTCTATACTGCTTATCTTTACACAATCTAATTTTTATACTGCATTACTTTATGTAATATAATTTTCGTATTGCTTAACTTTATGCAGTATAATTTCTACACTGCTTAACTTAGTCGGTATAATTCTTATATTACAGAACTTTATCAGTGTATTGTATTACTCTCATACTGCATGATTTCAATATTGTGTATCCCTTATATTGTATTTCTGTCTTAAAATTTGTTGCAATACATTCTGCAACAACTAATCCTTCTAGCTTATTTTTTCTTGCTTATCATCCAATTCTTATATTCGGTTCATTCATTTCTTACTTAAGACCATGACATGATTTTTAATCTTAAACACCTTATTTTCACTTTTATGGATTTTATTATAAAAATTGAATTAAAACGATAATCCTCATAATACTAAAATCGCTCATTAAATTTTTAATAAATTTTTTAGTATAAAATTTAGCTCATAAATTTTACACTTAAATTACTTAACATAAATCCTTAATTATTGCACATGTAATGTACTAAAAATTCTGGTGTGTCACAACAGTTTATCCAAATACTTTCAGAAGCAACTTTAGACTTACGAAGCCAAAAATAACTTCTAGAAAGCCCTCTCAAATAGGCCCTATGTTTGTCATCTGATTTTCTTTTTTTTTTTTTTTTCAGGGGTTAGTTTTTGTCATGTCTGGAGGGAAGCTAACAAGGATGCCCATGATTTGGCTAATTTTGCTCTTAGCATACATGATGAACTTGTATGGTTGGAGGAATCACCTCCAATTATAGAGTCTGTTGTCGTACAAAATGCTTGTTGTTAATGACATATGCTAATCTATTCTCAAAAAAAAAAAAAAAAATTATATTCAACAATACTGCATATAATTTGACGAAAATTACTAGGTTACTATTTTAAACTAGCTAGTTTCCACGTCAACATTTTAACCAACTACTGCAGTGTCTATAAAAGGGAAATTCAAATTTTCAAAATCCTACTTGTAAAGCCTGTTTATTGAAACTGCTCAGTAACTATTCTCAAAGAAAGAAGCATACTAAATTTCAATAGTGAAATATATTTTTTTAATTGTGCGATTATCTCAAAGTGTTTAAACTCCTTTTTTTTTAAGAGATAATGTTTGTTTAAGCTGCTAAGATAAGATCGTTGATTTGTTTAAATTCAAATTTGATGTGCATATCTTTTTATCTCGATCAAATTTGAATTATTTGGAAGTTAATCTGTGTGAACTTAAGCCTGCATTCATTAAAAATTAACTTCGAATTATATTGATTATGTTTATGATTATCTGTTGAGACCTTAAATGGATTTGATAATTAGAATCAAGTTTATATTTGTTTTGATTGTATATTTCAATGGCGAGAGCTGTCAAATTGACTCCACCGTATGAGTTCCTATTGTGTTACTATTATACAACCTAGAGGTCATTTTGAATTGGTCGTTTCTCCTCTTTGTATTTACCATTATACACTCCAAAATCTAATGCCATCCCCAACATGTATTTCAAAGATGTGACATGGATCAAATCAATCACAAGAACAATTACGTGATTTAGTGATCTTGATTGCAATTTGTTGGCTTGTTCATTGTTCAATCAAGAATGGACAATAGTTTAAACTGTTGAGAAAATTACACATTATACCACATTTTTTAAAGTTATGTTTATTTATATCATATTTAAAAAAATTATGACATATTATTTAAGTTACATGTTAAATAGTATCATAAATGAACATATATAACATTTATCAAAAATAAAACAAACCTTACAATGGCATTTATGAAAATTCTCGTAAACTTGATAGTCTATTATTTGATGTCCTCTATTAAAACACGAAACGGGCCCATCCTACAATGTGTACCAATTAGCATCCTCCACATGAGCATCAAAAGAAGCATGCCTTGTGCCTCTTATTTTTCTTTTCTTTTCTTTTCTTTTTTTTTTTTGGTCAAAACAAGATGCAATGTGTACTATAATTCTTGCCCTGCTTTAATTTTCAACGCGTTAAAAACATGTGCTTCCCTTCTTTTGAATTCCAATACCCCAACAACAACTTGCATGAAATTAGTTGGCATTGGAATATAAAACTGAAATTTCTAATTTTTTACCCCTAACAAGTTGCATATTAGTTTCATTTCTAGAAAAATTAACAAAAAAATAGATATAACTACATCATTGGCAATTTTTTTAATAAGAATCGAAAAAAAAAATCAATCAATGAGTATTTAATTTTTAACCGTTAAATTTTTTTAAAAAATAATTTTAATCAAAATTTAACGGATTTAAAACATTCACATCCAACCAAAAAAGTCCTCTTAAATTGTTATTAAAAAAAAAAAACAGAAAACCTGCTTGATGGGAAAATAGCATGCCGCCGAAATCAATCAAGGATATGAAAAAAGTTGGCAAGCGTGCAGCGCAGATATTATTCATATGAGAAAGCAAGTGGAAGATTCCGAAAGGTAGTTGAAGACTATACTCGTTCAATTAGCGAATCACACCTTTCCCCCTTCGTTTCACCAATTAAACATAAGTAAATATTAACGGCGCAAAACACAAAATAACACATAAAAAAAAAAAAACAAACACCATCAGTGACTGACTGTTCTGTTTACTTTCTATTCGATATAGCAGCCGCAACCCCCAGAGGTTACAACTTTACCGGAGAAAAACCAAATAGCGTTGATTTTTCACAGCCCGAATCGCTATGGCACCTTCTGGAGACAAATCTGATGCTTCCGAGGAAGCCATGGGTGGAAACGAAGCTCAAAACCGTCCGATTTCCGCCCTCCTCATCGTCGTCGGTACTTACTATACCCTCTCTCTCTCTCTCTCTCTCTCTCTATATATATATACGTGTGTGTATGTATGTATGTATGTGCATAAATTTTGATTCCTTTTTGCGATGTGTGAATGTTTTTGATTTGGGAGTGGCAGCTATGCAGACGGAAGCGCTTCCCGTGGTCAACAAGTTTCGGCTCACAGAGGATCCTCAACCCCCGTTGGTTTCTTTTTCTCTTCTGATCTCTTTCTTATCAGCTTTGAGAACTTTTGAGTCTGTTTTGTATAATCAGTGTTTTTTTTAACATAATTGGCTCTGTCCAAAATTTATGCTTTTTGATAGCTATTTTGCCAGGCCTTAGTGCCATTAAGATTGCTTGGTCTAAAGTTTGATGTGTCAGAGTATGATTGCTTGCAGGTTTCCAAAAGGAGTGCCTTGGGTCCGTTATTATGGTACTTACAAGGATCTTCAGATTAGTTTGGTTTGGCCCGGAAAAGATTCATCCTTGGGTTAGTACTTTATATTTTCTTGATTTGGGTATTTTCCTTTATTATTATTATTTTTTAATGTTTTATCAAAAGTTATTTATCAGTTTTGGGTATTTTTTAATGTTTTAATGATTTGGGTATTTTTTTAATGTTTTAAACAGTCCATTATCAGTTTTGGCTATTGTATCACGTGTTACTAGCAGAGCTAACATAAAGTTCATACTTTGAATCACTATAACAACTATTTGTTCTTACCTTGTTGATACCATATGCTGACACTAACAAACTTAAACTTTTCAAGTTTCATTCATTAGACCACATGTCATTATCCAAGTGGAAGCACTTATTATGATTTTTCCGGGCCGTTTGACAAGTTGTTTAGAATTAAAGTTTTAAGTTTAAAAACTAAAGCATGTAAGAGCTTTATATTGTAACAATTTTTTACTTTTTACTGTAATTGATGAGAGCTTTACACTGTAATTAATTAGTTAAAACCAATTAGTTTTAACTAACATTCAAACACATGCTTCCTATGTAAAGCTATCCTAGTCATCTGCCAAAATTAAGCTTAAGAACCGTCAACTGAGCCTGACCCATCAAGGTCTAATTCATTGTCTTAATTCTTAACTGTTTCTCTTTGGTTTATGGACACTTCTTAAAAGCTTCAGGTGTTTATGTGAGACCTACTATGTAATGAGGACATGATTGTGGGGCATGTACAATGTGCCTATACTTATAGGACAAGACGGATTTCAATTTCTTAAATATGATGCATCTTCTAATCGTGTTACTGACTCGAATTTCTTTCCAGGGGTTGACAGTGTAGGCACTGTTTCTGCATCTCTTGTTACTTATGCTTCCATCCAAGCATTGAAGCCAGACCTCATCATAAATGCTGGAACTGCTGGTGGCTTCAAAGTATGCCCTTGGCTGTAATCTTGGCATCTTGTTTCGATGTTGTTCTTCTTGTTTCTATAATTTAATATTTTTTCACCTGTTTATTTCTCTCTTTTTTCCCCCGCCTTATGTACCGGTTGGCAGTTGCAATGCATTGAAGGTTCATTTTGGTGTTTATTGACTAAAGCTAATGGTAGACAAGTACAGCACACATGTTTTGCTACACATAGATGTGCTTGTCTACTCTGCACGAGCACAATCATGCAGTAATCATGTGTGACTTGTTCGTTCCTGTTGATAATTATGACTGCTTCACGGATGCTTTCAGGCCAGAGGAGCAGGCGTTGGAGATGTGTTTCTTGCATCGGATGTTGCTTTCCATGATAGAAGGATACCTATTCCTGTGAGTTTTCTATTAGTCTTTTTTACTTCTGCTTCTATTTGTTAGGTGGCGTTTGGTAACACAATTAGAACCAAAAGTTAAAATAATATTACTGTAGCATGTAAAAGCTTTAAGCTGTAGTCTACTTTTTCTTTACAATGTAACATGTGAGAGCTTTACATTGCAGTAGTTAGAACGACATTTTCTGAAAGACATTGCCAAAAAAAACCCTTAATTTTTCTAATTTACCAAACATTAGGGTTATAAGCCAGAATACTTTCAAAAGGGTTCCCATTATATAGGTTCTTTTAGTGTTGATTTTGCTTATGCTTTTAGTTTGCAAAACCAAAGTAAAAGCTGACTTTTTCAGTAGTTGAAACTACATTTTTTGAAGCGCGCTTAATGGGACAATAAAAAACTTAAATTTTTTAATATTTGAGAAGAATGATAAAATAAGATCTGCAAAGTTGTATTGAAGCTTTGATGCAAATTTTAAAAGTTTACTTGGAAGAGCTTTCTTGTGAAGCCACATTTTGGGGCTTTGGTTGAAGCTTTTTTGGAGAGTCGAGACTCTTCTAGAAGGTCATCCAAATGCTCCCATAAGCGGTTTTTGGACCCAGAGAACCAACAACAGCTTCAAAGAAGCAATGCCATACAGTCCCTATATACACGTGTGTGTGTGCGTGTGAGAGAGAGAGAGAGAGAGTGAGAGAGAGAGAGAGAGAGAGAGAGAGAGATACACAAATGCACATACTTTATCAAGCATCGCCCATCCTACTACTTTCTTTTATGTACTTGACCATTTGTGCCATATATACGTTTAGCACGGACAACAGTGAACTGATTTTCTCTCTATGCTACGTCACTTGCAGGTGTTTGATCTTTACGGAGTTGGTTCACGACCAGCATATTCAACACCTAATCTTCTTAAGGAACTCAATCTCAAGGTGATCGGTCTTGAAATAAGCTTGGACTTACTGCTTTCAATATCTCAGACCCTTCTATATTCACTCATTATTTTTATGCAATTTTGCATTTGATTATCCCTCTTTTTTCACCTTGATTAGATGACTACTCTTGGGTCTTGGGAATGCTGATCACACATGCTTACATGCTTCAGGTTGGCAAATTGTCTACTGGTGACTCTCTAGATATGTCGCCAAAGGATGAAGCATCAATCATTGCTAATGATGCTACGCTCAAAGACATGGAAGTAAGTTCCCTTTGAGCCTTGCCACATTGTAGCCATGTCGTTTGTCTTTATGCAAAATGGGGTTTTGCAACTGCGATACATGATGGGCTGATACGAAGAGAATAATCTGTTGTGTTCTTCTAACTAGTATTAAAAAAAATTTTAAATGCAAAATAAATTAAATTTTGTTGTTTCTTGCCTTCTTCTTCTTTGGCTTTTTTTTTTTTTTTTTTCACCATTGTGTGCGCTCCGAAATTTGGTTTTCAGGGTGCAGCTGTGGCCTACGTAGCAGATCTTTTCAAAGTCCCTACAATATTCGTTAAAGCTGTCACTGATATAGTGGATGGTACGAAACCAACTGCGGAAGAATTCTTGCAGAATTTGGCAGCAGCAACAGCAGCTCTCGATCAAACCTTCGTGCAAGTTGTTGATTTCATTAACGGAAAGTCCCTCTCTGAACTGTGATTACATTTCGTCACACTCACTTCTGTCCCATGGACCTCCATTTTTATGGCATGAGAGTTGACATAATTTGTTGTCTGAATGGGGGCTGGTCAAAACAGCAAAATT
Source organism: Artocarpus hirsutus (assembly GCA_946598075.1). Taxonomy (NCBI): domain Eukaryota; kingdom Viridiplantae; phylum Streptophyta; class Magnoliopsida; order Rosales; family Moraceae; genus Artocarpus; species Artocarpus hirsutus. The sequence goes on along the minus strand of CAMOHE010054298.1, from coordinate 22,434 downwards.
CATAGTTCAGAGTTATATGTTTGAACAAATATGTGGTGAATCTATCACTTAATTTATTTTTTTTCCTCGAAATTTCTATCCATATGTAAATTGGCATATTTTTAGCAAATTGCCTACAACCTGCCCCAAACTCTCGTCAATAATTTATCAATCCTATTTTTTACCCCCTTCTTGTGATTGTCTTCGGCTATTTGCCACAACAATAAAACTTTGACCTGAAAATATAAATGATCACGCTATCATTGCAGTAGATGGTGGCCAAACTACACAACAAATCTCGACTAGAAATTTTAAACATGACATACATGAAAAGCTTGCGTCTCTACTGAACCATTAAACTCGGGTTAATCAAATTTGCACGCTGCATGTCTCTTCCTTCCTTCAATAAAATTGAGCAAAATAACACCATTTGATCTAAATAATGCCATAACCATTCAATGGAGCTGTGTATGTAAGAGCAGCCCAATCTGGGCTTCATTGCAAGGAACGAAAAGTTCACATATAATCTCATCTGCCGGCAAACTCTGTTGGGTTTGTTTGAAAGGGAAACAAAAACATGGGGAGTCTTGATAATGCCCAAGGAACTTCCCCTAAGAAGGCCAACCCAGGAAAAGCCAGTATTCTGGCCCTAGGAAAAGCCTTCCCTCACCAGCTTGTCATGCCAGAATATCTGGTCGATGGCTACTTCAGAGACACCAACTGTGATGACCCAGAACTCAAAAGGAAACTGACTTGCCTACGTAAGTTCATCAAACAATTCCTTCACTTTTTTTCTTTTCCTTCTCTTAAATGAATCTCCTCGAGGTGGAAACAAAATGTCGACCCAATTAATAATTTGCTTTGTGGTGTTTATAGGCAAGTCAACAACAGTGAAAACAAGGTATGTGGCCATGTCAGAAGAGAACCCAAAAAAGTACCCAGTGCTAGTCCTTGAAGGCAAATAAACGGTGAAGCAAAGGCTTGATATATGCAACAATGCCGTGACACAGATGGTCATCGAAGCTTCACAAGCTTGTATCAAGACCTGGGGTAGGCCAGTTTCCCACTTGGTCTATGTCTCTTCAAGTGAGGTCAGGCTACCGGGTGGCGATCTGTACCTTGCAAGTGGACTCAGGCTCAGCACTGAGACTCAGCGTGTCATGCTTTACTTCCTAGGATGCTCAGGAGGTGTGGCTGGTCTCAGAGTGGCAAATGACATTGCTAAGAACAACCCAGGAAGTTTTCCTTACCACTTCTGAGACCACCATCATTGGCTACAAGCCTCCTAGTGCAGATAGGCCTTACGATCTTGTTGGTGTTGCACTGTCTGGAGACGGTGCTGGAGCTATGATAATAGGGTCGACCCTGTTTCAGAGAGTGAAAAGCCCCTGTTTGAGCTTCACTCAATTGTGCAACAATTCTTGCCTGGAATGGACAAGACCATCGATGGGAGGCTCACCGAAGAAGGGATTACCTTCAAGCTGGCAAGAGAGCTTCCACAAGTGATTGAAGATAATGTTGAGGGTTTCTGTGAGAAACTGATGGGAGTTAAGGGATTTGATAAGGATTGGTGTAACAAGATGTTTTAGGCTGTCCATCCGGGAGGTCTTGCAATCTTGAACCAAATCGAAAAACGACTTGATTTGGTTCCAGAGAAGCTGAATGCAAGCAAAAGGGCTCTGATGGATTATGGCAACGCTAGTAGTAATACCATTGTGTATGTGCTGGAGTACATGATTGAAGAGAGCTCAAAGATGAAGAAGATCGACCAAGAACATAATGAATGGGGATTGATTCTTGCCTTTGGACCTGGGATTACTTTCGAGGGAATTCTTGCAAGGAACCTTACTACCACCGTCTGAGAAATATCATAAGTTTGTTTCATAACACAAATGATGTAATGACCCGAAAAATTCAAAACTTAATGACTACGATCAATTAAGGATTTTTCTCTCATTACTCAATTAAGAGCTTAAGAAAGTACAAGTTTAGCATTTATTAACACGTATATTTAAAAGGTCTTAATAACCGTAAGACCTTAGAAATAATTAATGTTGTGAATGCA
>CAMOHE010054298.1:3415-20370 GCA_946598075.1 Artocarpus hirsutus | reverse complement strand
ATTATGTTTTGGCTAGTTTAAGAAGGTTTGATGCAATAAATGTGTGAAGTTTTCAAATGAGAAAATTATATGAGCATTTATAATAAGAAAATGATTATATAAGTTTTATGTCAAAATAAGTAACGATTTAAATGAACGAGTTCCAAGTAATTATTATTATGTTAAGTTTTAAAAGGATAAATCTTTAAGATATCAATATGTTATGTTTAAGATGTTAAATTATGAGTAAATTATATGAATGATTTTAAGAAAGTTTAAAAGAGCATTTAGATGGGATTTTATTTTAATATTTAATTTAAATTATTTTGAAATAGTTTTATTTAATTTTGAGAAATGTCCTTAAAATAATAGTTGCTAAATAATTAACCTTATGTTTAAAAAGAAAAGTTCAAGGAAATTACTATAGTTATGCTTCAAGAAATAAATGTTATGAGTTATGTAAATGATCATGATTTATAAATTATAATTGAGTTAAAACGTAATGATTATTATTACGTTATTATCATGTTTAAGAAATTTATATATTTTGTTAAGTTACGAAATTAAGTTTTCGAGAAATGATTATTACATCTTTTAAAGTTACACGTTGAGAATTCTTTATTATCAAAAATTTATTTATTACTAAGTTGTAGAAAACAGTTATTATTCCTTCTAAAGTTTTATGCTAAGGATTCGATAATAAGAATCCATTTAAAAAAAAAATTTATTTTGTAATTTTTGTACTTTATTTTTAAGTATGTTAAAGTTTACGACCAAGTTTAAGTCAAGTGACGGCCACGTAAGTAGGGTCGTCACAAATGATTCTTCTATTTCAATGTGAAATTTAGAACATGATCCTCTGCGGTACAATTTATATGACGAATGAAGCATCTGTTTATGGCTTTTCCTCGGGTTTTCTGCCTCTTTATGGACAGTTTCAATCTTTTTTCTTTATTTCCATCCGTTAAGTTGCGGTTTTAGCAGGATAGCATTTGCTCTTGGATGCAACGGTGGTTATGGGCCCTTGTGGCATCCATGCCATGTTCTCACAAGTTAATTTCTCACCAATCAAAAAACTGCTTTAGGTAATATGATTAAGTAGATGGATAACAGGAGAAAGAAAATAGTTATCTACTCATTGCTTTAGAATTTAGCCAATCAAGCAACAAAACCAATATATTCTCTTTCCTCTAGTTTTATAATTTTCTTTTAGCCACCACTACATCCTCCTCTATCAAACCACCTAGACCACTTGGTCCAACACCAACGGCTCTTAAGTCATAATCAGCGCTATGGCAAATTATCCCAAGTGGACAGTACACAACACTCAACACTACTTATAAAATAAACTTCCTGTCAAATCTTAGCATCAATGCCAGTTAAAATAAGTGAGAAAATCAAGTTTTATGTTATGTATAAATTAAAGACAGATATTTCCAAATCCCCATCTTCAAAAAATCAAAACCCACTTCACATTGGGTCAAAATAGACGAGAGAATGAACTAGACCCAAGTTGAGTGCAAAAGGGGGAGCTAAACAACAAAGGGAAGCAGCCACATGCCTAGATAAGTTAATTCTAGACAGCAGTGTGCTTGCTCACAGGCTACAGCAAAGGACCTCAGTTTACACCACTCCCGAGGGAAGACGCAAGACAAGCTGCCCCCCAAAAACGCTGCGAAAATCACAAATACAATTGGTTCATAAACAATTAGGAAAAACAAGAACGACTTACGATTATGGTGAATGAAGCAAAAGCAAAATACCAATGGAAGACACCAACCTCTTAACATAGTAATAACAGAAGTCTGCCAAGATGAAAGTCTGAACAATTTCTGAGATAAGAACCATAGATGGCCATAGTCCATATCCCAGGGCTACAAGCAACTGTCCTCGAGTATCCAAAACCTGTTTCAAGAAAAGTAATCAGATACACTAACAGAAAAATCCAATCTTAATGCAACCTCACAAACAAAGGAAAACGTTACCGATAATAACCTCCTTGTAATGAAACAAGCGCTCTCAGAAACAACACTAGTGGCTAACTTTATCACAAGCATATGCATCAATTGAGTTATATGCAGATTTTTTTTCCATTTAGTCAATTGTCCACATGTTAGTCACACGAAGGGCTGCAAACCCCATATATAACCAGCAACCAGGCACATCCCGAACAATACCAGTTACTAACTTTGTCACATCCTAAACCATCTAGACCTTTCAGGACTTATATGACTTGGATGCCCAACAACGCAGGCCTAAGAAAAAACATGATGCTAACCATCAACACATGCCACAGGAATACTAACTTAAATGTCAACAAGAAAAAAACCTGACAAAAAGTAGAAACATGTAGTTCAAACAGGGGAAATCAAACCTGAAGAACCCAGTGGGCACAGCTGAGGAACCTCGCAATACCCAGTGCGAACACATAATGAGCTGTGAATGGTTCAACTATCTGAAAAATAGAGGAAAGTAAAATGTGACAAAGTATAAAGTGAAATATTTGATCCAATGTCAAAAATACAGCAAAACCATTTTTTTCCCATTCCATTATAGAACCATGCCTTTGTGTTTTGCATGACCCGCAACTGTGGTAGCACTGAAACAGCCTCAAGATACACACAGAAAGCCCAAAAAATTCTGTTCAATAAATGATGAGAAGTTGAAGGGTGAATAAGCAAAGCCAACACAGCACACGGCACCACCTGCATCCAAACAGAAAATAAGCATATTACTTTCTACCACCTCATATTGTTCCTGAAGACTTACTAGACTGCCAATCCCAAGTACTGCAGTAAGCACGATAGACAGATAGAATACTCAGATACTACCAGGAACAAAAACTCACCACGTAATAAATTGCAAAGTTGTCTTTATCCTCCATGTAACTAGACTTCAACTTGAAACGGATCATATAGATAACCCACAGGGTCGTTCCAAGTGTTGCTAGGTCAAGCAGAGTGTGTATATCATATTCCATAACAAAACTACAGTACAACCTAACAGCTAAAAAGATAGCTGTTAATTCCTGGGATTTCAGTGAAAGCCCTGCACAGCATTCAAAGAAATTCTTAAAAGGGTGCAACTAAAAAAAACAAAATATTTCCAAAATGGGGAATCTTTTGTAATTTGAATCCTAGAAGAATCTATCCGGATTTATCTTTTGCTATCATTTTAAAGGAAGAATCTATGCATCCAGACTCATGATGCTAACACCAAAGGGGAACGGCAGAAAAAAGAAAGCAATAATTATGAAGGCACCAGCAAAGTAAAGATAATAATACCTTAGCGATGAAAGTTGGAGATCAGTAAATCCATAAGTCAGAAATCAGCAAATACAAGCAAGAACCATAACTGCTACGTAATAATCCATTGGACAACAATACACATTTTTCTATTTAAAAGCAGACCATAATATATTTGATTACTCAATAGTTAGGAAAATGATAAAAGGAAGAGAAAGGATGTGGAAGAACACCTTGAAAATCTCGGAGTATCAAAAATTTCCACTTAAAGATAGCCTTTTTACTAAATTTACCATCACTATGAATGCAATCCAACATAAGTATTCAACAATAATTATGGAGGCCTAAGAACAGATAGCTATATACATCCTGATAATGAAAAAAAAAAAAAAAAAACTTTTTGTTTTTTAATACGGGGTGGGATCCAACCCACAACCCAGCCAAAAGCCCTACCCCATCGAATCCCACTAGACCAAGCGGTCTTGGGCATAATGAAGATCAAACTAACATGGCTATCCATATATGTATACTTAAAGCAGAATCTTTTACTTTTCCAATTATAAGATAAAATCCAAACATTAAAAAAAAACCCCGAAGCAGAAATCTTTATTTTTTTCCAATTACTCTATATAGATTTTTTACATCTTGATAATGTAAAAAAAGAAAACTTCTTTTTGTTTTTTAATATGAGGTGGGATTGAACCCACGGCCAGCCCAAAGCCCCACCCCATCAAAAACCCAATGCCACTGGACCAAACAGTCTTACGCATCATGAAGAGCAAACTAACACAACTATCCATATATATAGATAAAGCAGAATCTTTTATTTTTCCAATTATAAGATAAATCCAAACATTACAAACAAAACCTACCAAAGCAGAAGTCTTTATTTTTTCCAATTACTTGTATAAAAATTTTTTTAGCTATTATTACCATCATTATGGATGCCATCCAAAATAGGTATTCAACAATAATTATAGAGGCCTTAGACCAGGTAGATATATACATCTTAATAATGAAAAGTAAGCTTTTTTTTTGTTTTAATAAAGGCGGGATTGAATGCATGACCTTCCTACAAACCCCCGACGCCACTAGACCAAACGATCTTAGGTATAATGAAAAAGCAAACTAACACAGCTATCTATATATTTACTTTTACTTACAGCAGAAAATTCTATTTTTCCAATTATGAGACAAAATCAAAACATTGTAAACAAGATCCCAATCTTCTCGTTCATCCTGTATACAGCACAAAACATTAAATTAAGCACAAAATATTGGCAAGAAACTACATTGTCAGATGTTAATGAATCAAACATTATTTTCAGGTAGTTTAAAAAGAAAATAAAGCATTATCCAAAAAGGAACAGATATATATTTGCTTATCTTTTAGCCCTTGAGATACCCAAACTACAACTTAGCACAACCTTAACCGCACAAGAAATGAGAGGTGAAAGATTATTCAATTACTCAAAAATAATAATAAAAAAAAAGAACATTAGGTCCTACGCGACTATTTGGCAATCCAAACGTAGCACAATAACCAAAATAATGGTAAATAGGGCAAAATACTGGAAGGGGAAAAAGAAAATAAAGGAAAAGAAATTCCGTTTCTTATCCTTTTTGTAGGGGAAAAGAACGCCTGATGACAGCAAAAAGAAAACTTATAAAAAGTAATCTTTTTTGCCCAATGAAGAATAGCAAGAAAAAAAAAACGAAGGCGAGCGAATCTTGAAAATGAATTTGCAATCAATCTAACTAAAAAAATCCCAATTCACGAAATAGAAAACGACAATAAAGAAACCAACAATGATCAACCTTACTTCTTCACATTAAAGCCCGTAATTTTACCCTCTATTTCTAAAGACTCTCGTCAACCAAACAAAACGTACACGAAAGAGAAATGGAAAATCCATCGCTACGTGTTCGAGAAACTTTTACCAGCGCAAGTCTTCTCCTTCATGAGCTTGTAGATGAGGACAGAGATTCCAATGGAGTGAACGGCCTCGGCGGCGACGAAGAGGTTGTCGTGATCGTGGACGATGAATCGGAGCAAAACGAGAGCCGTCATGCCCGCAATCACGGCCAGAAAGGCCTTGACTTTGGGCGGCTGTCGGCGCACCCATGTCGAGACGGCGTGGATCGCCTCCTCTGAGCCCTCATGAGGTGATTTTCTCGGCGCCTTGGGTTTTCCCGGAAAGTGTGATGTCGTGATGAGAAAGTGAGGGAAAATTAAGGAATGAAGTGGGTAGAGTTTGGGAAAAGAGAGCGAAAAACAGAGAAAGAGAGGGATTTTGCATTTTATAATTGGGTCCGCAAGGTCAATGATTTTCCATTATATATTGGTTTCTCTCGAAAATGAGAAAAAAGTAAAGTTTCTCAAAAAAAAAAAAAAAAAAAAAAAAGGAAATGAGAAAAGGAATTTATTATCAAAAAGAATAAAACATTTTTTGGTCTAGAATCTTTGGATACCGACTCTTGCGGATCCGAGAATTATTTTAAAGATAATTTTATATATTAATTTCTTATATACTTCTTGGTTTTTGTTTTGATGGATGTTTTAGTTTTAATTCTTTCTCAAATTATTCATATATTTTTTATATATTTATTCCGATGTTTTTTTTTACAAAGAATAAATATTGTTTTTTTAAATTTTTAAACACAATTTTCTAAAATTTTTCTTAAAAGTTCTTTTTTTTTAACTTATTTTTTGAAAGCTATAAACTTCTTTTTTTTATGTAGGCCTCTTTGCCATTTTATATCTTTTTATATATAAAAAAGGTGCCGCGGATCAGACTTTTGAGATTTCAAAACAAATTTAAGTTACAAAAATCTTACAACTAGAGATGAATATATGTAATTACCTTTTTTAATAGAGTTTAAATTAGGAAAATTCGATAATGAGGGCAATTTATCGTACACATTGAGTTTCATCCTTAGCTTGGCGTTATCTTTAGTCCGGTCCCAATTCGACATCTCTTGATCTCGCCTCCAAAACTTAGTCCAGCCCCATCTTGGTCCATTGCATCGACCACTCTATAACTTAACTAATAACCATCCTAAAATTTTGTTGTAAAAAACTGAAATGAGAAATTTTCTTTTTTTCAAGTTTTTTATAAGATAAAAAGGTTGTAAAACAAACAATAAATTTAACATTACCAAAATATGCTTTTCAAAATAAAAATTTGTTTTGTTGACAGGGCAAAAATAAAAAATAAAAAATAAAAACCTGTTCAATAAAATGACAAAATGGGCCTTAGAGTACCAACCCAATCACCAACTTTCTTGTAGGGAAAAGAGAAAATAATATTTTAAAAGTTGTATTTATTTATATTATATTTAAAAAAGTTTATATCATACTATTTTATTTAAATTATGCCACAATATATATGTGTGGTATTTATAAAAAGGTAAAATATATGACTTTTTAAAAAATTTCCCCTAACAAAAAATAGGTATATTTTGTTTTAAAAAAATAGAAAAAATTACATGTTATGCCATAGTTTCAAAAATTATATTTATTCATGTCACACTTAAAAAAGTTACTACATTATCATTCAAATCATATATTAAGTTATACCACAAATATATACATGTAGTATTTATGAAAAGTAAATCTTAAAGATTATATTTATGAAAATTACCAAAAAAAAATATAGGTTCCTTCTTCTTCTTTTTTTTTTTTTTTTGTTTAAAGGTCTTCAATTTACCATGCCATGCACGTTCATTAACGAAACGATTGCATAGCTTATTACTATTATTATTATTATTATTATTATTATTATTATTATTATAAAGAACCCTATCTCTCAAAATGTTGAAAACTTCTCTTTTCAAACCAAAAAAAAAAAAAAATTGTTGAGAACTCCATTTTTATATATTCATTAACATTGCACGATGTGTCCCTCAATTGCCAATTAACGAACGATAGTGTGTAACAAGTAAATTAAGATGAAAACATACACAAACCGTTGCTGGATGAGCGCTTGGTTGTAATTCAGATTACTTCTATTTCGATTTTAAAAGATTTGTACAAGATGGAATATGAAATTAAGAAGACAAAAAAAAAAAAAACCAAAAACCATTTTTTGGTAGTTTATAAAAATAAACTTTTCGATGACTTCCGCGTTGACGACTATGTTTAGAAAGAAACAAACTTTCTTCAGATATAATACACACAACACACACACACACATACAATTTTTTCCCAGCTAATGCTCAGTGGGTAGAAGTTAGAACGTCGTTTTAAAATCTATAGACAAAGATCTTCAAACCTGTATTATGTGACCATGATGAAGCTCACGGGCACCGTGGCAGCCCATCAAATGTTCATCCAACAAAATAAGAACCGACTAAACAAAAGAAAAACTAAAAAACTAAAAAAAAAAAGGGGAGAGATAGCAACCGACGCTTATATGAACGTGTAATCCAACAGGCAAAATAGAAATGGCCAAGATCACATTTGTTTTTTTTTTTTTTTTTCACAAAAAGGAACAAAAGAAAAAGGTAAAAAATTATAATAGGTACTTGCTACGAGAGTTTTTTTTTTTTTTTTCTTTGGAAAAACTGAGCTATCTTCGCTTGAGTTGTCAGATTTTACTACACACAGAGATAAGGTCCAATTTAAGTTGGTTGGAAAAGTGAAAATCATTAAGTTATTTTTTTTTTCCTATTAAAAAAAAAAAAAAAAAGAAGCAGGCAAGACCGCAAAAGGCAACTGTAGACACGAGAACTTGTCCGTTTAGAACACACACATAAACAAACATTAAAAACTAAAGAAATGGACATCAAAGAATTGGACAGGTTTGCACTAAAAGAGAACATAAGTACATACTAACAGAGAAATTATTACAAGAAACCTGAATTCATCTTGATTTTAGCTTTTATGTTTTTCTCACTGATCCTAAGAAAGGGCTTATGTTGTCACTAATGCAGTTATTCAGATCAAAACGTCCATGAATTTGACCTTCTCAATGGGGTCTTCATTTGTTTGTCCTCCTCGAGAGAGACCATTCCCAAGTGAGAAGGATCTTCCAACATCATCTTGGCCACCAAATAACCAGCAATGGACCACGTTTGCAATTTTCGCGCCTGTTTCCCAATGAATCGACCGAGCTTTCCATCGTAATACTCGGGCCAGTTGTCTTTCAGCAACCTGGTCTCCGCAAGCTCAATGGCCCGTCTTGCAATTTGGGGTCGGCCAGTCTTGATACATGCAGCAGTTAGAAGCCATAACAGCACTGCACCAATTATATAAAATATATGTGAATCTATATCATGATCATATATTATAAACAGTCGTGAAGAAAGAGTTGTAATGAGGTTTATGCACAGCACAAGACACAAAGTGTCCCTCAAGCCATTGACAGCAGAACTTATGAACTAGATCGTTTGAACTTGCACTTGGCATTTCAAGCAGGCAAAAAATCACGACTAAGCTGTTTTTGGATTATGAAAAGTGTATTGATGTTAAGAAAAGACAGAAGTTTGTGCTTCGAGAACAACTATTATAAACAACTGTCTCTGTTTTGAAAGCATACCTGGCCAGGATCCTCCGTTGTGATAGCTCCATCTTGTGTTCTTCGGGTCGCACCCCGTTACGATCTGCCATTCGTGGCTTTCTATGGCTGGATAACAAACTTTTAGGGGCATCTCTCCTACCAGCTCCTCCCATCTGGATTCTATGAGATCCATGATCGCAGTAGATTGTTCAGGAGTGGCCAAGGATGAAAGAATTGCTATGCAATTGCCCAAGGCAAACCATCTGAAATCCATCCGAGCAGGACTGACATTCCCAATGAAGTAGCCACCACGAGGTGGCATAAAATCAAAAATCCACTCCGGAAGAGAATCTGGTATGACATTGAATTTATTGACCGCAGTGTGTGAGTACTCCTCCGTTTTGTAACGATAGATATCATTTAGTTGCTTCATGTCTATCCAAAAGTAACCTCTCATGTGAAAGCTTAAGGCATGAAGGCGTTTCACAATTCTTTCAATAAATTCCTTCCCCTCGTTATCTTGCTTAAGCAAAAGCAATGCACATCTTAAAGCCATGAAGAATAGTGCCTGAATTTCAATGGGATACCCGTAAACACCCTGAAAACATAGATAGCAAGTCAGATAAATTCAAATTTATGCAATGTTCAACCACAAAAGGGTATAAGATTTCATCCTAGAAGAGCTCTACTATCTTTCTGCTAGTATTTAAGAGGTTAAAAACGAGAAATGAGCATGCGGCCAGCGTGTATTTTTGGAATGTGATGAATAATGCCGGAAATTGTTATTAGATAACAGGGTAAAATGCTAAGACTAAGTTAAAATATTGCATAGACTAAATCATTTAAAAAATGCTAAGACTGAACATTTAAACCAATAAAAACATGATTTCCACTTCTTTCATGGCTACTTGAATCCCACGTGATCATTTAGCCTCACACGCATAAAAACTTAAAGCAAAAAGCTTAAAGGTTCACGCGATACCCACGTTTTCCCGCTACTTGGCTTGCTTTTCAAGTTGTTACTGCAAGATTCAAGTTCCCTCTTTTCTGATAATAAATCGGAAAGCAACTTTTAACTCTCAATAAGAAACTAATACAGGTGTAAACTGTTAATGGTCTTTTTGATACTGAATACCTTTTACAATCCAAAAAAAAAAAGTTTCAAAACCCTAGGTCCACGTCTATATCATTGTCTTCCAAATATAGAATCCAAACAGCAAAGACCCCTCCATACAGGATTTTAATGAAGTCATAATTTAATTGCAGGCTTCAATTCAAGGTGGTAAACGACAGAAATAACAAGAAGACAGAATTTAAATATGAAAGACTTACCATTCTACGATCAATCATGCAGCAACCGTCGGCGCATAAAAGAGTTGGAAACGTATCAAACCCCTCCGAAAGACATAAACTCAGAATGAGGCGCATACCCTTCTGGCATTCAGGAAGTTCAGCCAAGGAACTGTCTCCTGTAGATTTTGTGTAAGCCCGGAGCAAGATGATCCACCAAAATCCAGAATCGACAGGAGCAACTCTTCCTATTGCACTCTCTCCGAAGTCTGCTATTAGTGTCTCTGAATTTCTAACCGGATCATGGAGCACCTTGAAACTAGCAGGCATCACTCCTTCTCCCAGCTGAAACCTGTCAATCTTTTTCTCCCAAGATTGAAGACGAAGAGTCTTCAATATAAAATTTCTCACAATTTCTGGCTCTCCGTTCATCAGAAAAGCAAGTGCACTTGGAACAAAGTCCCTCACAAACACCTACAGACATGCAAAAGGAAAAAGCAAATCAGAACTTAAACATATCAAGTGTAGGATTAAAAGACACCAAAAAGATAAGATTTCTTCCACAGTTCTTTGAGGTTGCTCACCTGATCATAATTAAGTTCTTCTTCGGAGTTATCGAGGGCAGCAATTGTCCCAACCGGTTGTCCTCGGAAATGTACCAAAGAGCGCCTCAATGCTTCCCAAGCCTCTCCCACCATTGGATGAGGTTCAAAGCTGTGGTGTGACATTGGAGTGTTGAACCCTGACCTTCTAGGCGAATAAACACTTTCCACATGGTCCATAGTCCGTGAAAAGCAGTTGTCAGCAATATTTCTTGACGAGTGACGCGGAGAAAAAGATAGTTCACTAAGCGACCTTTCATCAAGCGATCTCTGCCTATCCATATTCAGAGGCCTCGTTGGCCTATCAGTGAAGTTGAACTTTGAGAAATCGATTTCTTCGATTTCAGCTACGGAGCACAGTGATTCACTGCTCCTTAAATTCCCGTTCTGAAACACGTCCATAGCGAAATTCAAAGATCGCAAATTCACCAGGAACTGAACCTCGTAAAAACAAAAAGACTACGCAAAGTCAGTCTCAACAAACGAAAGAAATTAATCAGCAATCAAAACGAATAAAACCAGAGACATCGATGATTTTTACAATGTGGAATGAGTCATTGCGTTTCAAACTACTCTTTCCTCTCTATGAATTAGCGATTTTTCCCGAGAAAAAAAGATCAAGAAAATCCGAAAACATCTGCATTAAGCAGTTCCATTAGAACCAGAACAACGTCCCAAACAACGATTCAAACAAAGATAACTTTCTGGAAACTCAAATCCGAACAAGAACACACAACAGAACAAAAGACTAAACAAAAAAAGAAACTCAAGATCCGGTCAAGAACGATTCTATATGTATTTTCAATCAAACGAAACGAAACATGCATGCGTTTAGCGAAGAAATCTGAAGAGAATGAACCTGAATTGAATTTTCCGCGGAGGAGAGAGAAAAGAAGGAAAAAGAGGAGAGAGAGAGGGCACAACTTTCTTCTGACACCAAAAACCAAAACTAAAACCGAAAGAAACGAGCTCACTACAAGAGCGTGTAATGCTATTAAACAATCTTTGGGACGACCACTTGTTGGCTTTACTTGTAAACTGGACAAGCCGGTGACGCATGCCGCCAAGATAAGGAGAACCGACTGACACGTGGAGGTAGTACGAACCAAAATTAAAAGAAAAACAAAAAAAAATTAGAAGAACGTGTATCTTTCACAAATCTCAATTACATGCAAACGTGACATTACATTAAACAGCAAGTAAATCTCAATCATACTCATGGTGGGCGCTTACGGCGCTGGAACCTTTAGGCCAACGTTTTTAATTATTTATTTATTTATTTGGCTTTTCCCATTCATTGATTTTTTTATGATTGGCTGTCTGATTTTGTTTTTAAAATTTTTAAAAATGTTTTGGGTCGATTTTTAAGATAAAAATTTTAAAAATATTCTCAATATAATTTTTAAAAATTTTTATTTTTAAAATAAAATATTTTTACTTATTTTAAAAACAATACCAAACGTATACGTCTTGCAACAAAAATTAATTATTTACTTGCCTTTTCTTATTCATTGATTTTTTTTTTTTTTTGGTGATCAATTATTTGCTGCAGTTTTGCAACAATAATGCAACTGTGTTTTTTCTGAAGAGGAAAACGTTTGTTTGCGCATGTGCACTTTAGCATGGACAGAAGTGGGCCCTAACGCTCAGCATTTTGAATTTTTTTCGCTTTTCAAAAAAGCATTATCGTCCAAAGGGCAAAGGACGCACGTCGACATTGTAAAAAAGTCGTGATTAGTGCTTTAAGTACAAAGGAGGGCCCACCACATTGTATATTTTAATTGATAAATGGTTTAATTTACCATGAAGCGAGATAGAAGCAAGAAAGAGATATATATATATATATTTCGGTCTTAAGTTTTAAAACCTTAAACACGTTTTAATCCTTGTTAGTATTTTATTTGAGTTTTACTAGTGGAACCAAATATTTAATCAAAATCAACATATGGCAGCTATTCTCCAAAAAACAATGAAAGTGGGTATGTTTTCTGGGAAAAAAGGAGTTCATGATGAGCCATGGAAACTTAATTTTTATTTTATCTAACCCGGTATAAGCAGATATTTTTTTATTTGTCATGCCTATTTATTTAGGTTATGTTATATACTTGCACTATTTAATTGTATCATAGGGTATCATATATATATATATATATATATAGTGGAAATATAAAACTTTTTTTTTGGTAGATATGAAATCATATAATCAGTCGACAGAATCATGCGTTTTGTTTTTTTGAGGGGAAATAAAATCATGCATCGGGTACTGTTACCATTTTTTAAAAGGATGCATTGGCAGGACCATCCACCGGCAATGATAGTTAGGTGTACAAGGCTGGTTTAGGTCTGTCTTTTAGCTTAATTTCAAGCTGTCGAAACCTTACCTTAAAGTCAAACTTAGAGAACATTTTTGCTCGAAAAAGGTGGGAAAATAATAAATTTCTATTTGGAACAAATTAAGTAATAATTTTTACTTTTTTTCGTTACTTTTCGTATTAGGTGAATTAAAAAACCGTGAACTGCTTACAAAAAAAAAAAAAAAAAAAAAAAGAACCCCGTTAAATGTACCCTTAACCAAAAAAAAAACGTGTAATGTTCCAAAAAAAAAAAACCCGTGAAAAGTTGTCCAATTATATAGGTGTGTATCTATGTATAATATTAGAAACTATAATGCACATTTCAACAAAAAAAAAAAATACAATGGCATAAGAAAACGACCTGACGTTTTGTTGTTGGTGGCATGAAATTCTTGTTTTCATAAAAAAAAACGACTATCTTATTTCTTATTTATGCACTAAAATGAAACGTTGGTTGACGTTAAAAGTTTTTGGGATATTTTTTTATACCATTTGTTTTAGATTTATTCAAAAATTATATATTTGTTTTTTTATGTCATTGATATATTTAGATCAGATTTAATTAGTACACAAATCTATACCTTACCTCAATGAATAATTGACTTTGATGTTTAAAATGATTAAATTATCTTTAAGTAAAAGAGAAAAAAAAAACTAAAACTTTCAAAAAATAAAAAAAAAATGAAATGAAAACACACAAAAAGCTATTTTTGAGGATGGAAAAAATCCTTGATTTAAAGTCATTTTAAGTTTTCTTTTTTTTTTATGTGATCATATTTTGAGCAATTATTTTAGTTAAAATTGTAGGTTGCCTAGAAAAATGAATAAATTTGAGTGTTAAATTTAATATAAAGTATACAATTGATGAAATTAAAACTATAAATATCTAATATTTAAATAAACCTAAAATACATTATATAAAAAAGATAAATACCCAAAGTTTTACGTCTGGCCAAAAAAGAATGTTGTTTTTAACGAATTTCATATAAAAGTTCCGTAATTTGTCTAATTTCACTTATAAAATATGTTCATTAATTATATATATATGATAGCATAAACTTGAAAAACAACATGTCGTTTACTTTTCAAAAGTCTGTTTTATTTGTCTAAAACGACAAGTCATTTATGGTTTGAGGATTACGTTCATATGGAAGTTTTACTGTCCATACCCAAACCAACAAATTGTCGACGTGCCATGTAAAAACGACAAAAGAGGAAAGCAACGACAAAAACAAAATACGACAAAAAGATGAAAACGACGCTAAATCAAGAAGATGTTGAAAATCAAATCCACACCGAAGAGAAGTAAATTATCACAAACCATTATTTTTTTTAAAAAAAAAAAAGCAAAAGAAAAAAAGAAAGAAGAAAAAGGATCTTATATGCACCACAGAAGCAAGAACAAAGAAATGTTAACATAATTTGCATAACAAACAGATCTGTAGGCCGGGATTTAGAGAATTGGTGATTTACATGTGATTTAGACATTGATTAAATACAAAATGTTGGCATCAAAAAACAAATATGAGTTTGCAATGCTAATTGACAGAATAGTTGGCACTCATCTTTGTAATTTTAGCAGGACACTGCTCTGCAAATCTAGTCAAGGCATTTGTAAAAAAATGGTTTATTTTTAAATAAATAATTCAGTACAGAAAGAATAATAATTTTAAAATAGGGTGTTATGGGAAAATAAAAGAATAGAACAAAGTACAGTAAATATTAGATAGAAATGTGTACGAAAAATAGTAAGAAAGAGAAAAGTATCATACCGTAAAGGGAAGAAATTAGAGATAATTAATCGTGTCAAGACATTTTTTCACGTGTGTCAAAGCGTCGAATATGATAATTTTAGCGGAAAAAGTATATGGATATAATGTCAAAGAGTTGTATAGAAAGAGTACAATTATTACAGTTTTAGAATGTGTAGATTAATAAGTGGAGATGAAGTTCCACTGTAAATGTTACAAGCAAATTAAATATATTGTTCAATTCTTTGCACTTGAGAATTGTCGCCAAAGGCCACTCGTCAACAATAAAAAACAATTAGTTTTTGAGTGTGTTTAAGAACGTCGTTTCAACTTATTAATTCCAAGTATTACTAAGTGTAAAGTAAAAATCTAACCCACGTTATAATGTTTTGATTCTAACTTATTAGTTCTAGTTATGTTCTCAAATACACTCTTCATCACGGGAAACAATTTCAGCAATCCAAAAATAAAATAGTAGTAAAACCAACATCTTCAATCTGCCTCATTATTTATAGTTTTCTTTACTTACAACAGAAGAAAAAAAAACAATAAATAAATGAATAAATAGAGGACTAAAATTAATCATGCAGCATTAGTAAAAGCGCACAACAGAGTTGAAAATGTGTCAAAAATCACTGAAAGACATTCTTTTCTGGATCACGGTGTACTTAGAACTTTGAAGCTGTGTGTAACTACTCATCCTAGCTTATTGTTTCTATCTTCTTATCTCATAAAGAAGACAAAAACCAAATTTAATACTCGGGCAAGTAGTCATTTAGTAACCTGGTTTAAGCAAGCTCATTGCCAAGTCTTGCAATATCTGTGGTCCTTTTATAAGCTTCATGAAAGACAACACAGTTGCATTTCAAGAGTGAAAAAAATACAGATTGCAAAAGGTGCCAATGGGCTTGCAGAAGCCGGATTGCTGAAAGACAACTGGCCTGAGTATTAAATTGGGGTTCTTATCTTCAGTTTTACCAAAAGATTGGGAAAAAGGAAGGCCAAACATTGATGTTCATATCTTGTTCTAGGTGCAATGATCTGACCAGATCAGATATATCTTCAAATATAAGGCCGGTAATTTCGGACACGGTACGATGACACGATACGAAAACAACACGAGATAAATTGGTTTAGATCGCACGTTTATTAATTGTGCCATAAATAGGTTGGCACGAATAACATGAAAATAAACGAGCTGGATTCGTGTTAATACGCTAAACATGCCTTAACATGTTTAATTAAATGGGCCGTAAACGTGTTGACATGGCATGACACAACCCCGCCCATTTATAACACATTTAAATTTAAAAATAAAAATATTTGAAATATTTATAGTAGGTTAGTATTAATTAGATATTGTGCTTTTGTTAATTTTCTTTATTAGCTTTTTTTAAAAAAAATTAATTTTTTTAATTTTTTTTTAATTTTTAGTTAATTGGGTCATAAACGTATCATATGCGGGTTGTTATTGTGTCAACCTGTCACGGCACGTTTAATAATCGTGTTAATTATGTCGTGCCGTGTTACGCATGTAGGCGTGTCGTGTTCGTATTTGCATTTCTGGCACGTTTATTAATCATGTCGTGTTTGTGTTCAGACTAAACGTGTCGTGTTGTAAACGTGTCGACACGAACACGATTGTTGCTACGTGTCGTGCTGTAAACGTGCCGACATGAACACGATTATTACTAACCCTACCTTTAAGAAGTATATTTGAGTGGAGACAAGAATCTTTTATTGCTTTACATAAAACTCAAAAAATAATCCTCTTTTGCATTTATACGTGAGTTTGATATTCCTGGTGGCTTACATAATGCAAAATTGTGCAGATTAGAACAAAATGGAAATAAACAAAGAAGGAAGTTTTTATTTATTTCATTGTTTGTATCAAATACGACAGTCCAAAATTGCTGATAAGATTATTTATTTTCTAAAAAAGGAGCGGCTATAATATTATTATTGTTATCAACCATCTTATCTTACTATATAATGAATGTGATAAAATGATTATTATTACTATATGTATATATATATATATATATATATATATATTTTCATTTATGGTCACTCATTTGCTATAGAAGAATAATGCTTTTAGGCTTTGGTATTAGGGAGCTTTAAACCATAAGAGAAGGTGGCATAAATAAATAAATAACAATAGACAAGTGATTCTCAAAAGCCATTTTTTTTTGTGTGTTTTTATATTATTAATTTGATAAATTTATAACCT
>CAMOHE010054297.1:8069-19594 GCA_946598075.1 Artocarpus hirsutus | reverse complement strand
CACCTCAATCTACTATTTATAGAAACATTCAATAAAATCATCTTTCAATCAGTTATTGAAAACATTTGATAAAAATCCCTTTTAGGCCAAAATCATTTTAAAATTAGGTTACCAAAGAAAAGGGGTAGAAGTCCTACCTCGATACTCATGTCAGTATCTCACACCGCAATCCCGGCCCGCTATATGTTAACTCCACGAATCCATATATAACCTTAAATGTATAATAACTTAGTTTATCAGTATCTAACTTGAGATATCCTATGTTACTAAATTATCTCATGGTATCCTAGTGTGCCATTTAGGTTTATAAAATCATTTTACAAAGTTGGAATTTAAATCAGGGTTCAAAATGATGAAAACGGGTGAAAAATTACAAAATTTCACCATGCCCAGTCGGCCTGCCGGTCCCCCTGGTTCGGCCTGCCGGAAAACTAAGTTCGGTCGGCCGAACTTTTTCAGGTTTGGTCTGTCGGTTGGATGAATATGGCCTGCCGAACACAAAGTTTGGCCTACTGATCTGGAAAAATTCCAAAATTTTCTAGGCATGGGTCTCGGCCTCCCCGAACCCAAATCTTCAATTCTAACGTGTTTTCTCAGTTCTCTGGCATGGGTATTATCAATACATGATAGAAAAATATTGTAGATTACTTTTTAATGCTTTAAAACAAGTTTTAAACAAAATTTTAAAATAAATCCAAAAATAGAGAAAAATGGAGAACAATGAAAAATCTTGATTTAAATCCGTTTTTGATGAAACGAAATTTGTATTCTAGTTATTCTAAGTTTATCTAACTTAGATTTAAGGTTTTCTAAGCTTAGAAAAGCTTAGATTTCAAAATGCAAGAAAAATTAAAAAAATTAAAAAGTTTTGAAAATTTAGAAACTAACATTGGATTAAGCTTTGAATCGAGTTTGTGGTTGCTCAATCGCGTTCCTGAGCCTTCAATCCACTAACCCGAAGCTTGCAATTGATTTTTTTGTTTCAAAATTTTTTTGAGAGAGAATGAGAGAGAGTGAGAGACCGAGAGAGAAAAGAGAGAAGGAGAGTGACAAGCGAGAAAGAGAGGAGAGAGAGAGTGTGAGTGTGAGTGTGAGTGAGAGTGAGAAAAAGAGAGAGTGGGAGATTTTATAAAGAAAATGGAAGACTGTTTTCAAAAATACCACGTCCCGCACGTGGTTTTCCAAAGTGAGACATGTTGGTCATTTGACAAATTGTTTTGTTTCAAAAATTCAAAATAACAATTAAAAATAATTAAGAGTAATTAAAAATCATTAAAATAATAAAAAAATAACATAAATCTAGAAATTTCACAAAATGATCAAATTAAGTTTAAAATACCCATTATGGTACACTAATCCACCATTTTACATATTAATATCATCTAATCAATTTTTAAGGTGTTACAACTGTCTACCCTAAAAGAAATTTCGCCCTCGAAATTTTACAAATCAATTTAAAAACAAAACAAATGTAGATGCAACTCCCTCATACTCGACTCTAATTCCCAAGTAGCTTCATCAACCCCTTGAGCGCACGACCTTAACTAACGGAATCTCACGAAGACGCAAACTGATCACTTTACGATCGATAATCTAGATCGGCATTTCCTCATACGTCTTGTCTTCCTGAATCTATATATCCTGGAACGAAACAATCTTATCCTGCTCAGGTGGACACTTCCAAAGCATTGACACGTGAAATACGTCTTGAACATGCAAAAGTTCTGGGGAAGGTTAAGTCGATAAGCAACCACACCAACACGTTGGGTAATCTCGAACGGTCTGACATATCTTGGCGCGAGTTTTCTTTTTACTCTGAATCGCGAAATGCCCTTGCGAGGCGATACCTTTAAGAGAACAAAGTCTCCAACTTTGAATTCCAAGGGTCGACGTCTTCTATCTATGTAACTCTTCTATCGACTATGAGCTGCTTTCAGTCAGTCTCGAACTACAGCGATCTTCTTATTGCTATCGCGAATCTCATCTGGCCCAAGAATAACTCTATCTTCTGGTTCGGCCCAACACGCCGATGATTGACACGATCGTCCATATAGTGCTTCAAATGGTGCCATACCAATTCTCGATTGATAGCTGTTGTTGAATGCAAACTCCGCCAGATGCAAGTACTTCTTCCAGTTCCCGCAGAAGTCTAATGCACAAGCACGTAGCATGTCTTCGAGAATCTGAATAACTCACTCAGATTGCCCATCGGTCTGAGGATGAAATGCCATGCTGAAGTTCAAATCTGTACCCATAGCCTCCTGAAAGCTCCTCCAGTACTTGGCATTAAACCTGGTATCCCTATCTGATGTAATGGATAAAGGAACTCCATGTAATCTTACTATGTTTTGCAGATACAATTCCCTAAGAATCCTTCTCGAACATGTCGATCTAAACGGAATGAAATAAGCTGACTTTGTTAACCTATCAACCACGACCCAAATCGCATCGTGTTGCTGCTCCATCCTTGGCAATCTGATAAAAAAATCCATCGTGATATGTTCCCATTTCCATCCTAGAAAAGGAAGTGGCTGAAGCTGACTTGCTGGCTTCTGATGCTCGGCTTTCACCTGAAGACAAGTCGTACACTTGGCCACGTACTCCCGGATATCCTTTTTCATACCTCTCCACCAATATTGTCTCTTAAGATCATGGTACATCTTTGTGCTTCCTGGATGAATGGTGAACTGAGACTTGTGGGCTTCGTCCATTGCGGCCTTTGTCACTTATGCAATTGGTGGAACTGCTAGATGCTCCTTGAAGTGTAACGATCCATCTGCATGTATCCTCCATTCTTTGAACTGCTCTCCATTCTAAATTTGTGTTCAGATTTCCTGAAGATGCTGGTCTCGCCATTGATTCTGCTTCACCATTTGAACAAGAGCTGGGGTCGTATCCATGTGGTACACCGAAACACGATCGTAGTCTTCATGATACTGTAGCCCGTACTCACTCACTATTGCATCCCTCTTTCAATCTTCAAGAGCCAAACAAGCGATAATTCCTGAAGACTTCTGACTGAGTGCATCTGCGACGACATTAGCTTTTCTAGGATGATACTACAGCACGAAATCATAATCCTCCATGTATTCCATCCACCTTCGCTACCTCAAGTTCAAATCCCTCTAAGTAAACAAATATTTCAAACTCTTGTGGTCAGAGAAAACCTAAAATGTCGCCCCATATAGATAACATCTCCAAATCTTTAGCGCGTTAATCACTACTACGAGTTCCAAATCATGAATAGGGTAATTCTGTTCGTGGGGTCATAGCTGTCTCGATCCATACACTACCACACGTCCACACATCCAAGTCCACGTCCTGATGCATCTGTGTAAACCTCATACTGGAAATGATCAATACTGGAGCTGAGGTCAACCGATTCTTCAACTCTTGAAAAGCAAGCTCACATTCTTCGTTCCACTCGAACCTGACATTCCTCTTGACCAATCTTGTCAACGGTGCTACTATCTTCGAAAAGTCTTTCACAAATTTCCTGTAATATCCTGCAAGTCCCAAGAAACTATGAATTTCTACCATATTCCTCAATTTTTCCCATTCCATTATGGCTTCTATCTTTGACGGATCCACTGAGATACCATGCTCGGAGATGACATAACCTAGAAATTTGAACTCTGTTAACCAGAACTCACACTTTTCCTTCTTGGCATACAACTGATGCTTCCGCTGAGTTTGAAGCACGATTCTGAGATGCTGCTCATGCTCCTCCCAAGTCTTAGAATAAACCAAGATGTCGTTGATGAACACGATCACAAACTGATCCAAGTAAGGCCTGAATATCCTATTCATCAAATCCATGAAAGCTACTGGAGCGTTCGTCAATCTAGACGACATCACCAAAAATTTAAAATGTCCATACCGAGTCCTAAAAGCTGTCTTAGGAATGTCCTCTTCCTTAATCCTAAGTTGATGATATCCTGATCTCAAGTCTATCTTCAAAAAGTACCACGAGCCTCCCAACTGATCAAATAGCTCGTCGATCCTGGGCAGAGGATACTTATTCTTCACTGTGATTCGATTCAGCTGCCGATAATCTATACACAACCTGAGAGTTTCATCATGTTTCTTTGCAAACAAAACTGGTGCTCCCCACGGTGACGTTTTATTCAGAATGTATCCCTTATCAACAAGCTCCTAAAGTTGCTTCCTAAGTTCCTTTATTTCTACCGGCGCCATCCGGTAAGGTGCTATAGAAATCGATGCTATTCCTGAAAATAATTCAATACCAAATTTGATTTCCTGATGCGGTGGTAATCCTGGTAGCTCGTCGGGGAAGACATCCACAAATTCGTCTACTACTGGAATAGCTACACGTCTTCTCGAAACATTGGGCTCTCCTTCCAAATCCATGAAGACAGTGTAACAAACTACGTTCTTCCACCCTCTAAGACATGCCCTAACACGACGCTCACTCATTAACTGATTACCACCACCCTGGTAGGCAATTATCGTCCCCCTATCAGACACTAGGGTTACTTTCCTAAGTTGGCAGTCCACCACTGCACTGTATCTGGACAACCAGTCCATCCCTAAGATTACATCATAGGTTCTCATGGGGATTACAATCAAATCACTTTTCAAAATCTCATCCCCAATCTTTATTTTACAAGCTTTACAAACATTATTCAAGCACACCCGCCCCAAGGGTGAAGTTATAACTAAGGGTTCGTCAAATTCTTCTATCTCTAATCCCAAGGTATGTACAAAAGAGCTTGAAATGAGAGAATGAGTGGCACCAGTATCAAATAAAACGTGTGCTAGAGACTAAGAAACCATAATCATACCATCGACAACTGCGTTACTAGTCTAGGCATTTGAACTACTTGATGTCATCACATGAACCTGTATTGGAGTTTTCCCCTTTCCTCTACCAAAATTGCTGGATCCTAGGATAGTTGGCCGATACTGCTTCGATGATGGCGACTGCACGCTGGCTGTACTCGGCGCTCGGTACTGAGGGACGTTAGTTGAAAGTTCTGCGGTTGGTGTCCTTGCGTTGGATATGACATTTGCTGAGGAGAGAACTGATGGAATGGAAGCTGAAGGTACTGTTGTGGCTGAGGTAGGGTCTAAAGCTGAGGCTGACGACTGGCTCTTTCTCTAGTCTAAAATCCTAGGTGAGCACTCCTGATCGGGTAATTTCTCTTGATGTGTCCTGGTTGTTGGCAATAGTGACAATGGAAGCTGTAGGGGTTGCTGCGCCCGCTGCTAGATGAACTGCTACTGCTGCTATTCACGCCACCCTGCTTGTCCTTTCCTAGAGTTGGTCAACTATTGACGCTCCTCTTGCTGCTCCTCTGTGGTCCTCCTGACGTCTTCGCTTGATTCTCACAGTACTGTACGTAATCATTCTCCACTGATATTGTTGATGACACAAGCTCTCCAAAGTTCCTGAGTCGTAGGGCAACTATCTATCGCTGAATAGGGGCTTTGAGTCCTTCTTGAAATTTGATACACTTCTCACGCTCCTATGCCACTGTAGATGGAGCAAACCTGGCCAATTCATTAAACTTTGCTTCGTATTCCCAAACTGACATATCACCCTACTGCAACCTATAGAATTCTGTCACCTTTTGATCCCTGTATCCCTGTAGAAAATACTGATCGTAGAATAGCTCCTCAAATATATCCCAACTGATGTTACCATTATTCTCCAGGTGTTTAGCTTGCTTCCACCATGTGTTAGCACCACCCTCGAACTTATATGCTGCAAATTTCACATGATACTCCACTGGCACACCAAGAGTATCCAGATGCTTCACGATCGAATCTAGCCAATACTCCGCCACCTGTGGGTCCCTAGTTTCGTCAAAAGTCTATACAGATGCACGTTGAAATTCCTTAAAGGACGAATGCCGGTGACTAGCCTCAGAATTGTTAGGTCTTGCCCTAGCTGCCATCTGCCAGAATAGAGCAAACATGGCTCTCATCATGCCCTCATGATTTTTAAACTCAGCATCGCCTATCGAATGACGTCTAGGTGCCATTCTCTCACTTCTGAAAACAAAATTTGGACTGTTAGTGGTATTTCATTATCGTACCTATGTGTGCACAATTCTCAAGGTTTATAACCTTGAGCTCTGATACCATTCTGTTACGTCCTAGAGTACGGAAGGTGATGTGGTAGGTTAATTAAATTAATTAAATGGGAAATTAGTTAAAAATTAGGTTTTTGGAATTAAATTTATAAATAAAAATGTGATAATTTTAAAATCTTTTGTGATGAACGATCATAATATTAAACAAATAAAGAGAACAAATAAAACAATTTAATATGGGGCGAAGTGAGTATGGGACCCACTGGCCCACATATTATACACACACAGTACTGACAATATTACAATTCAACCACAGTCCAGAATAAAAGAAAAGTTAAGTTCTTACATGCCTTGAATTTTTGTAATACAACCTACCCAATATCTTCTATTGGTCGCAAGTCCGGTCAGCGGACCCTTCTCCGATCCTAAGCTGATAACCACCTCTGTGGTAAGATTTTAAAATAAATAATACGAGAGCGAAAGGCTCAGTAGGACTATATTTTGAAAATATTTAACTTTAAAAGAAATTTCATAAATTGAATAAAGACATAGAAAATGAATTAGAACAAGTAATTGAATAAGTAGATGAAAATTTAATGAAAACTTTATCTTACCAAAACAATTTAAATAGGTCGACCAGAAAGAATACCATTTTCTTTTCCTGGGCAAACCATATGTAATTCACCACCGTAGTGGCCCAGCTGGGTTTTGGGACCTGCCCCCAAGGTCGTTCATTACACGACCCGATCTCTGATATAGCATCATGCCCGTATATCTTTTTATAATCAAAATTTCTATTTACCAAATATAATCATTAACATTTATTATGAGGTTTATTATGAAAACACCTCAATCTACTGTTTAAGAAAACAATTAACAAGAAATCCTTTTTCAACCAATCATTGAAAAACATTTTATTAAAAACTCCTTTTAAGCCAAAACATTTAAAATTGGCTACCAAAGAAGGGGTAAAAGTCCTACCTCAATACTTGTGTCGGTGTCCCACACCGTAATCCTGGTCCGCTATACGTTAGCTTCGCAGATCCACGCACAACCTTAAATGAAAACTAGGTCTATTAGTATCTAACCCGAGATATCCTAGATTATTAAATCATCTCATGGTGTCCTAGTGTGCCATTTAGGTTTATAAAATCATTTTATAAAGTCAGAATCTTAATCAGGGTTCAAAACAGTGAAAACGGGTGAAAATCAGAAAAATTGCACTATGCTCAATCGGCCTGCCGGTCGCCCTGGTTCGGCCAACTGAACTGTCGAAAATCCAAGTCCGGTCGGCCGAAGTTTCCCAGGTTCGGCCTGCTGGTCGGATGAATCTGGCCTGCTGAACATATGAATCCGGCCTATCGATCACGAAGTTCGGCTTGTCGATCTGAAAAAATTCTAGAATTTTCTAGGCACGGGTCTCGGCCTCCCCGAACCCAAATCTTCAATTTCAACCTGTTTTCTCAATTCTCAAACATGGGTAATCATAATAATTGATAGAAAAACATAGTAGATTACTTTTTAATGCTTTAAAACAAGTTTTAAACAAAATTTTTGGAAAAATCCAAAAATGAGAAAAATTTGAGAAAAATAAAAAATCTTGATTTAGATCCGTTTTTGATGAAACAAAGTTTACATCCAAGTTAATCTAAGTTCATCTAACCTAGATTGAAGGTTTTCTAAGCTTAGAAATGCTTAGATTTCAAAATGCAAGAAAAATTGAAAAATTTAAGAAGTTTTAAAATTTTGAAAACTAACCTTAGATTAAGCTTTGATTCGAGTTTGTGGTTGCTCAATCGCGTTCCTGAGCCTTCAATCCACTAACCCGAAGCTTGAAATCTAATTTTGTTTCAAAAATTTAGAGAGAGAATGAGATAGAGAGAGACAATCCGAGAGAGAGAGAGAAGAGAGAGATGAGCGAGTGAGAGTGAGGAATAGTGAGAGAGAGAGAGTGAGATTTATAAAGAGAAGGGAAGCAGTTTTCAATACCACGTCCCGCACGTGGTTTTCCAAAGTGGGACGTGTTAGTCATTTGATAAATTGTTTTGTTTTAAAATTTAAAATAACAATTAAAAATAATTAAAAGTCACTAAAATAATCAAAAATATCATAAATTTAGAAATTTCACATAATGATCAGACCAAGTTTAAAATATTAATTATGGCACACTAATTCACCATTCTACACATAAATAATATTTAATTAACTTCGGGGTGTTACAAGGACACCATCAGATTATTTAGTAACATAAGGTACCTCAAGCTAGATACTGATAAACTTAGTTTCCATTTAAGGTAGTTTGCGGATCCGCGGAGCTGACATGTAGTGGACCGAGATTAAGGTGTGGGACACCGGTACGAGTATCAAGGTAGGACTTCTATTTTTCTTTGAAAGCTAGTTGTTAATGATTTTGGCCTCAAACGAATTCTTCCAAAATGTTTTCAATAAAATGACATTATGTTTTGAATGTTTTCAAAGAGGGGGGGCTATTGGCCACAACATACTTTCTTTCGAAATGATCATTTACAAAGTGATTTCTTTTGAAATGATTTCTTTTAAAACGACTTTTAAGGAACAGTTTAGATAAACTTCTTAACAATTTACATCATTTGTCAAAGAAATGAATACTCATAATGAATCAAATAATAAATGTAATTGAGAATGCTTGGCAACATGGGATTTTAATAATAATAATAATAAATACACATAAAGGCATGATGCCATAACTAGAGATTGAGTCGTGTAGCATACAACCTTGGGGGCAGGTCTCGAAACCTAGTTGGGCCAGTTCGGTGGTGAATATTATGGTTTGCCTAGAAAAAGATAAAAAGGTACTTTCTAGACGAACAATTTTTAAATAAAAATTTACGTACACAATTTCATTTGTTTATCTATTTAATTTTATTTTCTAATTCATTTCCTTTGAAAGGTAAATTCTATATTTAAATTATTTATCTGTATATAACATATAGTCCTACTGAGCTTTTTGCTCACTTTTTACTTGTTTTTAAACCTTTTTCCCCTTTAGGTGGAATCCAGTTAGGGTAGGAGGAGAGTCCATCGACTGGACTCGTGGACAATAGAAGACTCTAGGTAGGTTATTTTATAAATAATCAAGGCATGTATTACTTAAGCCTCTCTTTATCTTGGACTGTAATTGTAATTTAAACATTGTCAATATTATGTGTGTGCATAAATTGTGGGTCGGTGGGACCCAACGTGTATTCCTCCTCCTTTATTATTATATTTCATTTTATATTGTCTTATTTGTTTAGTTATTATAAATGTTTGATTTAAAAAATTTCAAAATACCACATTTTTCACTATTAATAAAATCCTTAATCTTGTACTTTTTATATAAAACTTCGGTTTAATTAATCTAATCAACCACCACGTCACCACCCATACTCTAGGGTGTGACAAAATAGTATCAGAGCTTAAGGTTATGAACCTTGAAAATTATGCACACATAGGTACGACAGTGAAAAGCCTCCAACAGTACAATTTCGTTTCTAGAATTGAGAGAATGGGACCTAGCGTCATCCTGATGTGATTGACGTAAGTCTCATGAATGAGGGGAGTGTGATAGGGGCTGCATTTGCTGCCTTTTGGTAAATGACAGCAAGGGTAGGATCTAGTAATTCGAAGGCAAGTCACCGACATGAGAGCTTTAAGGAGCTTATGCATGCATCTATCCTAACTTCTATTGGAAATGGGGGTCCGCATGAAACTGAATGTCGATTAGACTCAGTAGTGAAGAATTTGGATATCCTTGGAGCATCAGTTGCATATCAAGAAGAGTTCGCAACTTGCAAGACGACAGGCACTGCTAACACCTGGTGAAACAAATAAAGCATCTGAAGAAAGGTAGGAATATCGGTGGGGAAAGATCCAAGGAATTGTTCCATGAGTGTTACCTCTGCAGGGATGTAGAGATTGAAGAGTCATCGAATTCTACTAGATGGGATAAGGTGATTTGACGGTTCAAGAGTATAAGGTACAATTCAATGAGTTGGCCGATTTGCTCCATCTGCCGTAGCTTTTGGGTATGAAAGGTGTATCAAGTTCCAGGAAGGTCTTAAGGCATTCATTCAATGGCAACGGGTGGTCTTGCGACTTCAAAATTCTGGTAGGTTAGAGTTGTCAGCTTTATTGGTAGGAGTAGATCACGTTCACTTCTACAAGGATCGGGCGAGACTATCAAGAAGACCCTAGTGGAGCAACAGGAGAGGTAGCGATCGTTAAGCTTAGGTAAAGAATCGGCATGGTAGTGTAGCAATGGAAGTAGTAGTACATCTAGCAACTGACAAAGCAATTCCTGTCATTTCTACAGTAGCCAGGACACATCGGGAGAAGCTGTCCAACAAGAAATGCTTGACAAGGATCTCAGACCGGAGAGGGTGCAAGCCATCAGCCTCAACCTCAGTCTTCATTTCCACCTCAGCAACTTCTTTGGTTTTAACCACATCAGTTTCCTTCACAGTAGTATCAACCGATGAAGCCAAGACATGGTGGCACTAGTGGAAGAAAAGGAAGAGGCTCCAGTTTGAATTCACATAGTAACCTTAGGGAGTTCGGACACTTAAACCAGTGACATGACGGTCGACAGTACGGTTCCAATTCCTTAGTCTTTATTTTTGGTTTTCTTTGATATTGGTGCCATTCGTTCTCTTGTTTAGAGTCCATTTGTGCATGCCTTGGGAATCGAAATAGAGGGATTTGATGAACCCTTGGTAAATACCTCACCCTTGGGGTGGGTGTATATGTACTTTATATAATATATATATACATATATATCTTGTAAGATAATGATTAGGGGTAAGGCCCTAGAAAGTAATTTGATCATGATCCCCATGAGTATTTATGATTAATCTTAGAAATGGATGGGTTGTCCAGGAATGTGCAACTGTAGTTGTCGCACTGAATAGGTAACCCTAGGGATCGATAGGAGGGACAATGATCATTTACCAAGGTGATAACGATCGAGTAATGAATGAGTAACTCATGAAAACGTGTCTAGATGTACGAAGGAAACCTAGCATGCTATATATCGATATATATATATATTTCTCTTGGATCTAGGGGAGGAATCTGACGCCGTAGGAAGGAATGTAGCAACATCGGTGGCTAATGAGTTCAAGGATGTCTTCCCCGATGGGTTATCATGATTAGCACCACACCTGGAGGATTAAGTTGGCATCAAGTTGTTCCCAAAGACCAGTTTAATTTTCGTAGCATAGTGTCGTTTGGCACTACCAGGAATGAGGGAATTAAGGAAGCAGCTTCAGGAACTTTCAGGCAAAGGATATATTCAGGACTGCGTAGGATGCGTCAATTTCATTTGCCAAGAGGCACAATGTTACTCTTAGGTTGCGCGTTGAAGTATTAGCACCTGAGTCAGGTCACCTTTAAGGATGAATATCCGAGGCCCAAGATCGATGAGTTATTTGACTAGCCAGGGAGTTC
>CAMOHE010054296.1:0-13511 GCA_946598075.1 Artocarpus hirsutus | reverse complement strand
CGACATTGTCTTGATTTGGGTCTACTTCTTGAACAATGTCAGGATTAGTAACCTGATCAATGTCAATAACAGCTATGGGAATATCAACATATTCCTCTTCAAAGACAAAGTCCCTAACAATATCTCCCCCTGCAAACTCGACATCCTCAAAGAATCGGGCATTTCCCGTCTCAAAAATCTACTTGGTTGTGGGATCATAAAACTTGTAGCCCCTGGATCTTTCAGAGTATCCAATGAAATAACAACTAACCGTCCTTGAGTCCAGTTTCTTTTCATTAGGCCTATAAGGCCTTGCCTCAGCTGGACATCCCCAAACATGCAGATGCTTTAGACTAGGCTTCTTGCCTGTCCAAAGTTCGTAAGGGGTTTTGGCAGTTGCCTTAGTTGGAACCCTGTTAAGTTTAAAATATGCCACAATGGCAGAAGGAATATTTTATGTACTTATCAAAATACCCATAAACTAAACCTATCTTTTTCTTTCTTTCTTTCCCTTTCTCTTCTTTGATATTGGCTAATATGTTAAGAGTTAGTTATTTCTACTACAAGTGATGATGTGGTTGTAGCATTCTCCACAAATATTATTTTTTTATGACATAAATCAATTCAAGCTTAAAATTTATGATCTTTTTGTAAGGAGCCAGTAAATTAGGCGGTATACCACTTCTTCACTATCATTATTATGTTCTACCGCTTTTTTTCTTCTTTTGATTTATATCATTTCTCCTAGCACAAAAAAACAAAAAACAAAATATCTTGAGATAATACTTGTTTGCCTAACTCTAACCCAAAAGTTGTAAGATTGAAAAACAATACCACATAAGTGATATTTATCAAATTGACACGGCCCATAGAGCCAGCCTGATCTTGGCCTGAGGAGGGCTTGGCCCAGCTTGGGCACGGCAAGGCCT
This sequence comes from Artocarpus hirsutus, assembly GCA_946598075.1. NCBI lineage: Eukaryota > Viridiplantae > Streptophyta > Magnoliopsida > Rosales > Moraceae > Artocarpus > Artocarpus hirsutus. The sequence goes on along the minus strand of CAMOHE010054296.1, from coordinate 12,603 downwards.
TTCAAGTGTTGGACTTTTATGTGTTTAAAAAAACACATCTAGTTTTCCTTCCTTAAGGTTTGAATCTTAAACTAGGGGTGCTCACGGAATCTGTCAACGTGTTCAATCTAACCTGATCTAACAGATTGGATTATATTATGAAGAATATAAATTAGTTTTGGATTGGAAAAATCTCAATCCAATATATATGGATTGGATTACGAATTGAGTATTTTCCAATCTACCGTGAATTCAAACTATATATATTATATAAATTATATATACATATACATATATATATACACACAAAATTTTTAATAAATACATAAAACTATACATTTATGGTATTATAAGCTTCATATTCTTAACAAAGAAGAAGAAGTAAGTTGAGCTCAGTTATAAAAACTAACATTATTTACTTATGTCTAAAGTTGATTTACGTTTTGGGGTTGTAATGATTTGTAATGCTACAATTCAGTTTATTATCAAAGATTAGCATTTAATTAGGTTGTAATTTGCTAGATTTTATTAAATTATGTTATGTTATATTATGTTAATCTTAATTTATAGTTTTATGAACTTAATGGTTCAATTTGTGAATCTGCGAAATCCAATATGCAAAATTTGTGGTTTTCGGATTAAATAGGGTTGGATTGGGGGTGCTCATAGATTAGTTATAAATTGAGATTTTTTTACTCCGACAAGTACGAACTGACCCGTAATTCGTGTAATATGATCTATGACCACTCTTACCTTAAACGTTTAGGAGAACTAAGTGTTTGCCAACCACCAAGGTAAACACTTAATGGTATAATTATTGATTTCTAAGTATATTTACAATATTCATACACGCACTACAAGTTAAAAAAAATGTAAACTTGTACTAGTTACACATAAAAAATAAAAATTTCTTTTTTTTTTCAATACTTTATATAACATTTAGAAATCTTTCTTTATACTTAATAATCCCATGATTCTATATTTATTAATTTTTTATTAAAAATAAATAAAAGATTTTAAAACTTAAACTTATAGGGTCAACTATACAACGCTGGGGCCTAATCCCGGCACAACCCCTTCAAGTGTTAGGGCTTAGGCCAGGGATAGTAATGAGACTGTGACAATACACATTTCTTAAGGCTAAAATCAATTATTTTACATTTATATTTCTCATTAAATCCCTTAATTACAACATTTGTGTATTAATTAGTATTTTAGCCGTTAATCTCCCTAGACCTTCTTCGTTCTCTCCTTAAAAGTTTTCCATAATTCTATAGTTTTCTATCGTGATTCTTCTCAATCCTTACCCAGATTATCCATCAAGCCTTAAATTTCCTTCAAATTCTAGAAAAGCACTTATAATTTTTACCTCAATTTTTCTTTCTTTTTTTTTTCTTTTTTACCAACATCTGAGGAAATTCTTTCCATTACTTTTCCAGAAAGTTCTTAAAAAGAAATATAATCTAGGATCACTCGACTATGGATCCTTATTCATTTTGGCATCCTTAGTGATTTGAGGATGTTGATAGAAGAAAAAATTCGACCGAGTGACTTTAATCAAGATGTCGGCCTACTAGGTATGGGTACTAGTCCTAGTATAATAAAAAGAAGAGCTCATGTTATTGAGGTCACATGTAAAAAATGTAGACGAAAAAATTGTAACGGTAAATATCACTTAGATTTATGTCAATAAACAGAGAGGATAAAATCAATTTTTGCAAAGATGGACTTTCTAAAAAAAACATGGATGACCTCGATGCTTCTCTTCAGAACTATTCAAGTGGATATGTCCAAGGTGTAATTTCTAAACTTTGGCCCAAATTCCATGCAAAAGACAATACCTTAAGTAAATGACATTTAAAGACCCTGTTTGCCAGATTACAACAAAACTGGATTTAGATTATAATAAAACTGGATAGGGAGTAAATACTCAATCTATAGAGGTAGTTTGAGTGTTGGTTGTTTTAAATCGTTACGGTAACTGTCTAATAATTTATGTCTACTTTGTGTAAAAAAGAAGTGTGTTTCTGTGTCTTGAGTATTTGTATGTTTTAGATTGTTATACTAAGTGTTGAATGGTTAGTGTATGTTTTGTTTTATTGTTTTTTTTTTAAAGAATACATTGTTAGATGCATCATGTGTTGTACTGTAATATGTTTAAAATTTTGAATCTTCTTTAGACTTTTCAAGATTTATGTCTTACTTTTTCAAAAATTCTATAGTAAATTGTTATTTATGATAGCTTTCTAAATGCGGTGCTCGTTTGTCAAAAGTTATATAGTTGTGTCATAGTCTATTTTGTCGTTTTGTTTTCAATTATTAAAAGTTGTACAGTTTGAGTCTCATTTTTCAAAAGTTGGTCTAATTGCTTGTTTACTTCTTCAAAGTTGTTCGGATTTGATTTGACTTTTTCTAACAAGTCCACATCTTATTTCTAACTTTACATATATACAATATCACATTGTATCTTTCTTTCTTACCTGTCATCGCCAACATATCATAACTCTTTAGTCCGCATTTTCATCTTCTTTAATATCTCTTTCAGGACTTAGTGTTTAGGTAAAGCAGACTTAACACAAAAACCCAAAAAACTCAAATTGTTAAAAAAAAAAAAAAAGAGTTAGTCTGTCTTAGAAACTAAACATATCTTCCTCCCATTTATGTATTCTATGGTTCCAGTCCTTGTAAAGATAGAGTCTACTTAGAAGCTGTAGAATACTAAAGACAAGTCTTAGCATGTAGGAAGATTAACCTGATTTATGAGGGAGGTAACTTAGGATTAATATGGAATGTAGTAACAACAACACATTCTAAGGGTAGCCATGTTGTGGGGATTTTCCCTCATCTCCTAGCAAAGGGGAACCTCTATTGGAAAACCATAGGTTAGGAAGAGATAGTTTTGGACATCTCTAAGTGTCTTGAAAAAATGATCCATAATTTTGATGCTTTTATTACATAACTTGGTGGTTTAGGCATCTTTAAAGAATTATTTGTAGTTGTTAGTAGGAATGTGTTAGGCATTTACTCCAAACCCGTATGTCTTTTGAATGTAAATGATTTTTATGACTATTTTTTAAAGTTTTTAGGTTACGCTGTAGAACAAAATTTTATTGTAGAGTCGAGAAGACAAATCTTTATTATTGCTTCAATGGTTGAAGAGCTACTTGACAAAATGCAAGTCATTCATTCGAAGTTTGACACTACAACGTCAAGCTTGATTGGAAGAAAGAAAGTAGGAAGTGGCCATTAGATTTGAACCTTTACTTGTAATCTTTTGGTTTTACCCAAAGCATGTTTTTCCATATTTCTTGTGTCATGAATAATCGCTCTCCTCTACATCTTTTATTTTTTTTATGATATGATGTTAAATTCTTTAAATTCATTGACTCTAATATTGGGATGGCTGACATTACAGAGTAACTAATACTCTCAAAATGCATTTCGTTTAAGGTGTGCTCTTTTGTTTATCGATGCCTCTATATTATCCATTCACGTATGATTATGATAGCTAGTTATATAGAGTACTTTATACTCTTGAAACGTATGCACATCACGTCTGTAATATCTTGTATTTTCTTAATTTCGGGTTCCATCTAAACACTCTATGTATTATTTGAATGTGTGTTTTTAATATAAGTATTTGTGTTGTTATTCTATTATTATTATTATTGTTGTTGTTGTTATTATTATTATTATTATTAAAGAAAAAACTATATTAAAGAACAAACAAAAATCTTTATTAAAGAAAAAAAACAAAAAGCTGGGGGGCCATGGCTTTTCTGCCCCCTCCCTTCGTCCCTGATAACATGGTAAATCAACAAATCATCAATCCCATTGTCCATACAATGCGTAATGATTTGCAACCACCTCGTGAATTCATTAAGCCAGACGTGATTAATTTACTTCCAACTTTTCATGGTTTAGAATTTAAGAATCCATACTTACATCTTAGAAAGTTTAAAGACATTTGTGCTACTTTCACTAATCAAAATGTTTCTTGTTAAGCTTAACCTTTTTTTTTTTTTAAGATAAAGCTAAAACATGGTTCCCTTCTTTAAAACCAAGATCAATCGGCAAATGGCAAGAAATGTAAACTGAGTTTCTAAAAAAAGTGCTTTTCAAGTCAAAAAACCAATGCTCTGAAGAAATAAATTCAAAATTTTCTTAGAATGTAAAGGAAGTCTATTTTCAATTTTGGGAACCTTTTAAGGATTTGTTGAGCTCTTGGCCATATCATGGTTATGAAAAATGGTGTTACATAAATTTATTTTTATGAAGGTTTAACTCTTGAAATCCATCAATTCATTGAAACAATGTGTAATGGAAAATTCCTTGATAAAGAACTTAATGAAGCATTGGATTTTCTAAATAACTTAGCTTATAACTCTCAATACAGGCAATATGTTGATTCTAAAGGCTTAATTAGGTCTAATCTTACTAAGCTCAAAGAAGTGTTCATCAACTTAGTCAATAAAATGATATAAATGCTAGGATTGCATGTTTAACTAGAAAGATTAAAGCCATAGAACATAGGAATGTTCAAGAACCTAAAATTGAAACTTTGTATAATGTTTGCTAAACTCTAAGACACTTAGCTTATGAATGTATAGTTTTTAAGGAAGAGTCTCATGAACAAGTAAATTACACAAATTAATTGGACCCAATTAGGAAGCCATATTCATCTCCACATTTAGACACATACAACCCATAATGGAGAAATCATCCCAATTTCAATTGGAGAAATGATCAACCATAATAGAAATTTCAACCACCACTGTCACAACCACCTCAAAATCTAAATATCGTCTACCATTGTCACAACAACCTCAAAATCCACAATTTCCACCAAAACCATAAAATTTTCAAAAGCCTCCACAAAATTTTCCACCTTCTGAAAATCTTTATTCACGAGTTAAAACTCTTGTAGATACTTTACAATCATTCATGCAAGCTCAAAAAGCACACATTCAAAAACAAGAAGTTTACAACACTCGTACGTACTTCGTAAGACATTCATGAAATTAAAAAGTCCATTTTGAAGCTTACTTCTTCACTTTGTATTCAAGAAAAATGGCAAAGTTTCTGCTCAACCTGTACATTGTTTATTTGTTAATGAAGTTGCCTCTTCAAATCACCACTACAACAAAAAGCTATTAATTTATCACAATTCTCAAAGTGGAAAAGCTGTTGATAAAACCAATCTTTCAAAAGTTCAAAAGGTTGATTCAACTTTAAAAAGTGATGATAAAATCAATAGTAATGAGGAAAATTCTCAAAAAGAAAAGGTTTCAAAAGAAAAATTTGTTCTAAAAGTTCCATTTCCTCAAGCTGTGCTTTCAAAATAAAAGTTTGATAAACATGTTGAAATTTTTAAACTTTTCAAGCAAGTCAAAATTAACATTATGCATTTAAATGCAATCAAACAAGTTCCATCTCATGCTAAATTTTTGAAAGATATGTGCACAATGAAAAGAAAGCATAATATGACTAAGATTCCCATCTTATGCTAAATTTTTAAAAGATAAGTGGACAATTAAAAGGAAGCATAATGTGACTAAGACTGCATTTTTAGTTGAGAATGTTAATTCCATCATTCAATATGATTCACCACCTAAGTTCAATGATCTAGATTGTCCTACTATCTCATGATTCATAGGAAACACTCAAATTGAACATGGATTGTTAGATCTTGATGCTAGTGTCAATCTTTTGTCTTATTCTGTTTACCAACAGTTAGGTTTAGGTAAACTTAAGCCAATATCTATTATACTTCAGTTAGCTGATCATTTTATAAAAATTCTAAGAGTTGTTGTTAAGGATCTATTAGTTCAAATTGATAAGTTTTACTATTCAGTAGATTTTATTGTTTTTGATACATAACTTGTTGCTAATTCAAATGTTCAAATTTTTGTTATTTTAGGATGTTAATTTCTTGTAACTTCCAATGCTTTGATTAATTATAGAAATGGAGTTCTAAAACTGTATTTTGAAAATATCTCAAAATTCAATGTGATTGATATGACACAACCTCCTACTGGCAAGTGTGAAGTGAATTTTGTTAAGGGCAATACACCTGAAACATCTGCTAAGCTACCTAATCCCTTAACTGACTTGATTAATACCTTTGATTCAAATGTCCCATCGAAAGTTGAAAACATCCCATGCATGTTTTAACTGATGAAACCTTTGAAGTTGAAAATTTGATTTTGAAAGAGAGTAACATTTGAAAACCTGATTTTAGAAAAAAAGTCTTTGAAGATGGACCTGAGGATAACCCTATGGATGAACCTATAGATGAAGATAAGTTTTCAAAAAAATTTTGTGACGTAACAAGTAATTTTAATTTTTGGGATTGTTACCTTCTTGGAAGATATATGAGAAGCAATTTTCCACCACCAGTCGTCGCTCTTGTTAATCCTGATTTTGAAGATGAAGTTATAATTACATATTAGTGTTTGTATTACATTTTCACTTTTGTTTTTGTTTTTGTATTTCTGTTACTTTATATAAGTGTGTTGTATTTTTATTTGCTATGTTTTTCTAAATTTCAAAAAAATAATTTCAAAAATTCATTAAAGTGGCTGAGATTATAGAGGTCGAAGTCATTAAGATTGGTTGGTACTTTGTATCAATGACCACTAGATACGTATTTTAATGAAATGATTAAAATGATTTTTTTTTCTAATTTTTAGAATTTGTCTTAAAATATAAAAAACACAAAAAAATTAAAAAAATTTAAAACAACAAAAAATTTAAAAATTTAAAAATCACAAAAATATTTTCTTTTTCTTTGTAAATAAGTGTTGTTGGTTTTCATCATTTTTAGATTTTTAGATCACTTAACCCAATTACTATTTGACCCAACCTAGAATAACTCTCATAGGTGTTAGAGTAGTCTCCCTTATGCCTACACAGTACTGCATCATTTGTCTACAAAACATTCACTGTACATCCAAACTCAAAATTTTTTGATCTTTCTCTCTCTAAATTTTCTTTCTCTCTCTAAGCTCTTAAATTCTCTTTGTCTTTTCTCTAGATCTTTAAAGCTTTCCGTAGAAATTTTCCAGAAAGCCTTCAAACTTTTTAGATCTTCAAAAACTTTTTCCAAAAATTCTTCAACTTTTCTCTCTCAATCTCACATAATCTTCTCAATACCCTCTTAAAAGCTTTAGATCTACTCAAAGCACTCAAATCTCTCTTAAAAGCTCTCAAGTCACTCTCAAGAATCTCATCGGTTTCTCTCTCATCATGGATCTTAAATATGATCACCTGAAGAAATATTTTCCTTTCCTTTCTCAGAGAGAAATTAGATAGAAATATAAAGCCAGAATCACTCATCTATGAGTTCTTTCTCAGTTTGAACTTCTAACCGAGGTAAAAATGTATAAAGAAGGTCTAATTCATCCTAATGATGTTACTAATAAAGGTCTATTTGGAATGAATATGAGTCTATGTGCTAGGAAAAGAAGAGCCTGAGCTATAGTATCTTGGTGTCCTAAGTATTCTCATCAAAATTGTGAGCGTAATACAGGAAGCAGAATGGACAAGGGGCAGGTTTGAGCAACTGAATCTGATAGAAGAATAGATCTGAAGGCTGGTGTGTCTTTAACAAAAGCACCAAAAAAAAAAAAAAAAGGCAAAATCAACTAATTCTTCTAGAGACAATTCAAACATTTTGTCAAGGAATCTCCCAACAACAAACATTGTTTGAAAACGATAACTTACTAAACCCCTTACTACCAACAAATGTGGATAATCCAACTTGAAGGGGAAAAAAAAAAAAAAAAGACGAGCTGCTAACATGGAACAAACCTCTCTTCCCTTGCTGTGGCTGGTCACCTTAGTTCAGTCAAATAAGTTTTCTGCCTTTTTCATTTTCGATGGTCGAGTTTTAGTGGACCCAAATTCCATTTCTCCTATTCCTTCCATGCTACACAATCCTCCAGTCCATTCTATCATATCTTAAAAACAAGGTTTTTTTTTTTTGACATATTTAGTCTTTGGAGTATTTGGTTTGTTTCAATTTGATCCCTAAACTATTGATATTGATACTTTTAATATTTGATTTTTCAACTTTTAACTTCATCTCAATAGGTTTTGGGCTTTTTATAATGCTCATATGATATACATGATCTGTATGTATTGAAACGCCATCATTTAAGTATATACTAAATTGTGGCTCATCGATTTTTAGTTTATCTACCATCAGTCTATAATTTTCAATTTCACCGATTCTATTTAATAGAATTGAACAATTTTACGACACAAGATACGTCAGACTTACCTGTTTTGGGACCTTGTCAACAAGATGCGAAATAGAGTTTGCAAAATCACTATATAGACCATTCAAGCAAAAATCAACAGACTAGGGACCAATTTGAAACAACTACAATAATCTAAGGCCTAAACGCGACAAAATGCCTGAAAGCAAACATCAAACTAACCTTATGATGAATTCTTTTGGGGGCCTATATGTAAGCATGTACTTACATTGGCCTTTTTGTGCGCTTAGTATTGTATAGGTCTTTTAGTGTGCCCAAGAAAATAGTAGGAAAGGACAACCTTATTATTATCATTTTTTAAAATAGTAACAACCTAAGTATAATTAGAGTGCGTAAGTGAAGGTGCAAGCTTTCAACGCGGAATTGATGGGTGTTGTCATGGCAATCGGTTTTGCTTATAGATATGGCCGAAAATGATATTTGGTTTGAAGGCGGCTCCACTTATGTATAACATCTTTTGTCATCTCATAGCGTGGAGTTCTATTGGAAACATGACGCTAAATGGATCACGGCTTTGTCCCAATTGGAAAAACATGTAACATCAGTCTCACATTATGTATAGAGCGGGTAGTGCGGATAAATCAGTAGTTGAAGCAGTTCATTTGCAGGCATTAGAATGTTGGTGAAGGGCTACGTATTTTTTAAGGACGTTGGTTTCTCGCGATAATTTGATTATTTAAAGGTCAAAATCAATTATGGCCATTATGAGGTGTAAATTTGAGTATTAAATCTAATTGTAATGTATACATTCAATGAGATAAAAAAAACCGTATAATTTTTGAACAAATCCAAAATATAGGGTATAGAAAGGTAAGAAATCTTTTTGGTGGAGAAGCTAATTTTGCACTACTGATGAAGAAGTTTGTTTTAGCCATTAGACTAATATTTTAACAGTCTGATACAGATATGCTTCTAATTGCATATTAGACTGTTAAAAAGTAAATTCGACAAAACATCCATGCTACACCTGTAGTACAAAATAGCTTTCTCTACCGTAAGAATTACCAAAAAAAAAGAAGATAAATATCCCTCTGGTTGTTCCCATTTGTGAGCTTTATAAGAAGGTTTTAACGAGACTTATAGGTAGAGATGTCAATAGGGACCCCATGCCCATGACGGGCCTGAGTCGTGCCAGGCTCAGTCTTCTATAGTAGAGGGCTATGCCTAGGCCAAGCTTGAGAGAAGACCCTCAGGCCAGCCCTAGCCTCCTGGCCCTTGAATGGCCGAACCGGGTCCAGACCTAGGACCTGTAATTAAACTTTAAATTATATTCATTTTCTCATAATATTTAATAAGAATATTAGTAAGTGACTACTAAATGTAAAGGAAAAACTTCTAAATATCATATAAAGTATTGGTGAAAAAAAAACTCTGATTTTTTTTCATTATGTGACTAAAACAAGTTTATATTTTAAACTTGTAATATGTATGTACATAATAAATATACTCATAAAGCAATAATTACATAAATAAGTGTCTATGTTATAAAACAAATACAAAGAACCAAATTGCAAAGTATAAAATAGAGAGACACATGAGAAATAGAAAAATAGATAGAAACAATTTTGTTATTCATCATCACATCTCATGTACAAATATAGGCTCTCAAAGGCCATATATATAGACCAAAGTAGGAGAGACCAAAAGATAAGAGTTACAATAATAAAATAATATAAATAGAGTGTTAATTAGGAGGTTATGAATGTTATAAAATACCAACACTAATGGTCATTAAGGTGAAAATAATACAATTCATAAGGGTGTTAGGAATATGAACATTCACACCATTAAACTAATTTATTCATAACACTCCCCCTTGGATGTTCACCACTTAAGAATATATGCCTCGTTAAAAACCTTACTAAGAAAAACCCTGTGGGAAAAAATCCTAGTAAAGGGAAAAAGAGTGCATTATTATCCTAAGATTTAGCTTAAAACTGCTTCGTTAAAAACCTTGCTAGGAAAAACCGATGGGACAAAACCTATGCAAAGGAAAAAAAAAGTACAGTAGCCAATAACCTCCCCCTCATGACAACATGTCTTCTTCAACAATATCATATGCAAAGATCTTTGAGTCAATACATTCTAATTTTTCACAGTAATTTCGTAAATGTAGTTGTAGTAAGTATCTTTATATAAATTTTTCAAGTTGCCGCTTGAACAAATTAGATGAATGCCGTCCTTTAGGAGCTTGTGCATGAAAAAGAACTGTTAGGAAACTTGTTTTATTATGTCTCCTTAACTTGGGCGATAAACGTTCCATTCTCCCCGTATAAAGTCGTCGGACTTTCTTTACTAAATAAAAGGTCAAATGTTGCTTGGATATATAAGAATGTAAATCTCAACAATATAATGCACATAAGATGACTATTTCATAAATTGCCAACATTTCAACATGATTCAAAAATGCAACAACAATAGTTTGCCTTATAGATTGCCAAGATATAGTAGTACCATCATATGTAAACAAGTAGCATGTGTATAATCATGCTTTTATATGGATTGAAAAATATTCAACATCCAATTAATTTTAATATCCATATCAAATGTTCCACAATGAAAACGAAACACTTGTTTAACATCTTTTCAATGTCTTTGAGAACTATATCTTGCTAGTACAATAGCAAAGATTGGCGTGTGAGGTCATATGCCATTAGCAAATACATTACTATGCTAATAGTATTATTTGGACCAATAATTTTTCAATATCACATGATGATAATTTTTCACTTTAAGAGATCAAGAACATCCTTGTTCAAAGGATCAAACAACCATTGGAAAACACATTGTGGTGTTAGAAGGTGAACATCAATGATAATAATAAGTCAATTTAATTTATAAGACTCTGTGTTAGATGTTCAGCACTTTAGAATGTACCTCATTAAAACCTTACTAGATAAAACCCCATGGGATAAAAATTTTAGTGAAGGAAAAAGAGTAAATCATTCTTTTTATACGCTGTAAACTGCCTCATTAAATCCTCGTCAGGAAAACCCAGTGGAAAAAAACCTTGACCAAGGAAAAAAGAATACAGTGCGTATTTGTGTCTCCCTATACTGCTGTCATAGTTCTATCAACAACAATTGATTTGATAGAAAATAATTGAGTTGATGCATACTATTGTAAACAAATTCAAGATATTTGCAATCAACTACCTGAACTTGTTACCCTTAGTACTTTTGTTAATATTTCAACTATCGCTCTTTAAGAGCCCATTTATCATAAAGAATTTCATAAAAATATTAGCTATCTTTATGGGTATACATGAACGAACCTTTATCCATATTTATTTTCTAATTGGTAGAACAATGGTGCAACAATTATTTTCACATAAAATCATCTCCAAGTGAGTATAAAAGATTATGCATCTTGTAGCCAAATACTTATTATTCTACTTAATCATTTAGATAATATTTCATACTGTAATATACTCAATTTAAATACTAAGATGCTATAAATGACAAAAATACACAATATCCTTGAAAGTTCATTAGAAGAATTTTCTTATATGTAAGAGAAATTATGGATAAGCATTCTTTTAAGTAAATCTCAATCTTCAGGTCTGAATAAACTTTCTTCTATGAGATTTGTCTTCTTGAATTTATCTTATGATCTTCTCAAGAATTTTTACAAATAACAGCAAGTCCAATATGTTTGAGCTCATTATAAAGCAATGGAGATATAAATTTGCTAACACTTCCATTCTTTACATCATAAAAATATACTGGTACCATTCATATCTGGATTGCATTTATTTACGCAAAAATCTTTGTGACATTAATAATTAAGCGTGCAATTTTAACTTATATTGTTCAGACCTTTGAAGCCCTTTTTGGACTTTTTATAAATATCAATAGATTGTTACAACATGCTGTTCAGACGCACATGAACTTATTTTATATATTTTGCCATGCTATCAAAATGTAATTGCTTATCTATCATATATGAGCACCGTTACTTATATATATATTATTTATAAATTTTCTACAAAAACTTATTGTTATAACTTAAAACTTATTTTATAACCTCATTCTTTTTCATATGCACTATCTCATATGAATATTCACTTCCACCCTACTGGCTTTAATATTTGAAATATTTTGAACTATTGGTCCCCCATACTTTGCAATAGCATATATACTTGCCTGGACTTGCGTCTTTTACTTATAGGCCATTTTTTTACATCAATCACTTTCGACGGATTTCAAATATTTTTCAAGATCCTCACTTTTTTAATATAATAATAATTCATGCTTTTTGTAATTGTCGACAATTAACTTTTATTGCAATTTAAATTTATTTTTATATTGACATGACTTGTCGAGATCTTTCTCTTTTCTTT
>CAMOHE010054295.1:0-67445 GCA_946598075.1 Artocarpus hirsutus | reverse complement strand
AACTGAGCTTTATCCTATAGAATCTCGGGTGGAAAATAAAATATTTGCATGATTTTTTATTTCGGTAGTTCGGCCTGCCTATGAAAAAGTTCGGCCTGCCTATGCGCGAAGTAAAAATCACGCATTTTCACGCGTTTTTACGCGTATCTTATCCGATATAGACCCGAATTTGGTTCTGTTTTGAATTTTGGAGACCTTATCTGATAAGGAATGACCCTAGACCCAACCTCTATAAATAGGGAGTAAGTCTAATGAGTTATTCATAGATCAAGAGACACAGATCAATAGAGAGATTAAGAGTGATACTCTAGTGGTGAGAATCTGAAACTCCCTGAGAGCTCTTGTTCACAAATCAAGAACACTAGCTTTGGGTTCTCTCAATTGATTGGAAGGAGAGTCACCTTGAGGAAGAGCTGTACGTGTGAGCCCACACTCACTCCGATCGTGGATAGAGAATAGCAAAGAAGACCAGTTGGTTGAGGCTCTTCTGGAACGTTACTTCTCTACACTGTTTTCGGGAGCTTTTCGACTAGTAAGTGGTTAGTAAGATCAGGTTAATTTATACATATAGCATGTCAAACTTATGTTTTGGAAAATACTCTGATTTAAAATTTTTAAAATTCCGCTGCGTATTATTTTTTCAACAGTATGCATGTTGGTACATTGGATGCATGGCTCTTGATAGCGTAGACCTGTTATTCATAGATACGGATTCCATAGCTTCGCTTTAGGAGTAGTGATAGCCTCTTATATGCATTATCCTGTAATTGCAAAACTGGAGTGCTCAATTATTTGGATACATAGGTGTAACCGAATGGTATACTGCCTTTAGATGGTAAGTTTTCCAATGGTGAGATAATAAAACGTAAGATAAAAATAATCAGAAGGTAAGAAATAACTTGTTCTTAAGTCGATTATGGATAATCCTATGGGGATATGATACATTATGATACGTCATGGAGACTTAGCTATATTGGCTTCGTAATTCTATATAGTTTGAGAGTACAGGTTCAAGCTTTTAGTGGAGTAGATTTAGAGTTGATGGTTGTGAAATGTATATCTAGGATATTGGGTTTTATAATTATCAGGTGCATGAACTATATAGGTACATATGGTCCCATTTGCTAGCTTATAAAAATCCTGTAACGATAAGGAATGCTTTTCAAATAATTCATGACTTATGACAGATTTATCATATTGGCTGAAATTTGATAAAAGTAGATTATTCTTGTTTGTTTAACAGTTGAATTAATTTTGTTATAAAATTAATTCAAGATAAATTTGTTGAATTATTGAGATCAGATAATTCATGAATGTTGATCAGTTGGATTAATTTTGAATTAATTTAAGATAAACTTGTTGAATTATCAAGTGTTAGACGTGTATGCCCTAAGGAGTAAAAATGTAACATGTTTTTAGAGACATTTTTTATTAATAAAGAATTTATTTATTATTTATATACAAAATCTTGTCCTCTTTACATTCATATTTGTTGAATGTATGTCAAGCAAACAAATGTCTATGATTGTTGGTCTAAACTTTAAAGAATTGGGCATATGATGGACAGATTATGCAGAAGACACGATTCTTAAGATTACGGTCTAAATTGTAAGATCCGCAATCAAGGGTTCAAGTAAAGATTGTTATGTTGTCTATATCCCTATTGGAAGATGGTTTGTCTTGACCATCGAAGGTGGACTTCATAAATAGAAACATTGGCACATTGTCATAGGTGATGATGTGTTGGATCGAGAGATGAAGGGAATTGGTTTAGATAAATAATTATGTCTCAGTAAATCGATTCATATTAGATAATCATTTATATTGTATCTTAATCCTAAGATGAATAGTGGGCCCATTGACTTGACTTATGTCTTTTGATGTACCAAAGGGTGACATCCACATTTTAATAGTGGTACACATGTTGGTACATTAGAGGCATGACTCTTGATAGCGTAGAACTGCTATTCATAGATATGGAATCCATAGCTCCTCTTTAAGAGTAGTGATATTCTCTTATATGTGTTATCCTGTAATTAAAAAATTGAAGCGCTCAACCATTTAGATGCATAGGTGTAACCAAATGGCATATTGTCTTTCGATGGTAAGTTTTTCAAGATTAAGATAACGAAATGTAAGATAAAAATAATCAGGAAGGTAAGACAGAACTTGTCCTTAAGAAGATTATAGATAATCCTCTAGGGATATGATACATTATGAAATGTTAGGAAGACTTAGGTATACCGGATTTGTAATTCAATATAGTTCTAGAGTATAGCTCAAAGCTTTTAATGGAGTAGCATTGAGTTGATAATTATGAAATGTGTATCTAGGATATTGGGTTTTTTAATTATTGGGATTTTTAATTATTGTTGGCGTATAAAAATCCTATAATGATACGGCGTGTTATTCCAATAATCTAATAATTCATGTTTGTTTATCAGTTGAATTAATTTTGTGATAAAATTAATTTATGATAAACTTGTTGAATTATCAAGATTAGATAATTCATGACTGTTTATCGGTTGGATTAATTTTGAATTAATTCAAAATAAACTTGTTGAATTATCAGAAATATTTATTTTCCTAAAGATTATCTAGATATGACTGTTTAAATCAGATAATTTCTCTATTGGGTTATTTGAATTAAAATTGAGGCTCTATTCTAAGAATCTTTTGTGGAAAATAAAGATTTGCAAGGATCTTTCTTGGAGGTTCGGTAGGCCGATCTTTAAGTTTAGTCTATTGATGGGCTGATTTGATAGTTCATCCTGCCAATCAGGCGATAAAAAGATCATGCATTTTCACACAGATTTTGTTAGATATTGATTTTAATTTATTCTGATTCAAATTTTTGAAGCCTTATTTGATAAGGACTGACTCTTGGGCCCAACCTATATATAAAGGAGAGTGCGTCTCATTATTATGTAGATCAGTTGAGAAATCTAGAGTGAGACTATTTTAATGAGACTCTTTCAGTGAGGCTCTGTAACTCCCTAGATTGCTATCATTGACAAATAACAAATTATAGCTTTGGGAATTTCTCAATTGGTTGGAAGGAGAGTCAGCTGGGAAAAGCTGAATGATGTGAGCCCACACTCAATCCAATCATGGATAGAGAATAGCAAAGAAGACTAATTGGTTGAAGCTCTTTTGGAATATTACTTCTCTTCACAGATTGCAGGAGTTCTTCGGCATTCAAAGGTTAGTAAGATTTTGTTAAGTTATGCATATAGTATGTCAAACTTTTGTTTTGAAAAATACTCTGATATAAAGAATTTTAAAATTTCACTACGTATTATTCTTTTAACTATTGGTATCAGAGCCATGATTTTTGCATAAATTTATAAATTTGTGATCATGCTATACGTATAAATTATGTGATCATGATCTCTCCTATGCTTGAATTTAATTTTATAGAGAGTTAGCACACTAGGGTTTCTATATATTTTTATGTTGTCATAGATTATATGGTGAATGTTTATTAATTAATTATGGTTGACTAAATTATTATTTAATCATTTATTAATTAATTAATTAATACCAGTTATGGTTCCTTAGAGGTTAGAATGTATATCTAGGTTTTTCATGTAATTAGATGGCAATCTATCATCTCTGTCTAGAAATTATTATTTAATTTTAAATTTGTAAGAAATTTGTAATCAAATAATCATTCACAAAAGATGGATCTAGAAGATGGATGATAGTGTTCCTAAGTATTTTCTGAATATATATTTTTATGTTTATAAATTATGAAAATAAAATCGATAAATTAGATTAGAAACTATATTTTCTACAAAGGGTGATCTTTGCTCGGTCAGCATGTCTAACCCTCCAGTTCGGTAGGCCAGATAGGAGGTTTGGTAGGTCGTTCGTAAGGCAGAAATCAAGTGGCTTTGGTGGTAAGCCGAATTGTTATGACCGGCAAGCCGGCCTGAAAAGATTGGATGGTTGGAGGTTCATGACCAATAGGCCAATCATGCAAATTGGCTAGCTAGCAGAGAGCTAGAAATTTTTCTAGAAAAATTGTAGTTTGTTTTAATTTTATTTTTGGGACAATTCTAAGAAACATTAAATTTTGGATATGACTAGATATATAGTGTATTCGATCTATACTGGATTGAACACTTGAAGATGGACATTACATGAAGAAGGATACAGTTTGAAGATTCAAGGATGAAGAATCGATTATATGTTTTGATTATTCTCTTGTAATCTTTATTTTCTATTCTCTAGGGTGGAATCATAATATTACGGTTGTTTATTATTATTTTGCTTGTAGCTTTGGTTGATTGCTTTGCTTGTCTGTATTATAATATAGTTTGCGATCGGAGGTGGACTCCACAAATAGAAACATTAGCACATTATTATAGCTGACGATGTATTGGATCGGGACATAAAGTGAATTGATTTAGATTAATAATTTTATCTCAACAAATCACTTTACTTTAGACAATCATATGTATTACTCTTTAATCTTAAGATGAATAGTGGGCTCGTTGTCTTGACTTATGTCTTTTGATGTACCAAAGGTTACATCCATATTTTATAGTGGTACGCATGCCGGTACGTTGGAGGCAAGACTCTTGATAGTGTAGACTTGTTATTCATAGATATGGAATCTATAGCTCCTCTTTAGGAGTAGTTGATATCCTCTTATATGCGTTATCTTGTAATTGAAAAACTGGAGTGCTCAACCAATTAGATATATAGGTGTAATCGAATGGTATACTGTCTTTGGATGGTAAGTTTTCTAATGATAAGATAATAAAACATAAGATAAAAATAATCAAGAAGGTAAGACAAAACTTGTCCTTAAGTTGATTATGGATAATCCTATGGAGATATGATACATTATGATATATCATAGAGACTTAGCTATACGGGCTTCGTAATTCTATATATTTGAGAGTACAGCTCCAATCTTTTAATGAAGTAACATTGGAGTTGATAATTATGAAATGTACATCTGGGATATTGGGTTTCATAATTATCGGGAGCTTGAACTATATAGGTCCATTTGGTCCTCTTTACTAACTCATAAAAATCTTCTAACTATACGGCATGCTTTTTAATAATTTGTGACTTATGACAGATTTATCAGATTGGTTGAAATTTGATAAAATCAGATAATTCATGTTTGTTTCTCGGTTGAATTAATTTTGTAATAAAATTAAATTAAGATAAACTTGTTGAATTATTAGGATCAAATAATTCATGACTTTTTATCGATTGGATTAATTTTGAATTAATTCAAGATAAACTTGTTGAATTATCAGGAATATTTATTTCTCTAGAGATTATCTAGATATGATAGTTTTACTCAAATAACTACTCTATTAGATTATTTAAATTATAATTGAGGCTCTATCCCCAAAATCTCAAGTGGGAAATAAAGATCGGCAAGGAAGTTTTTATCGCAAGGTCGGCAGGCCAATCTTTAAGTTTGGCCTGTCGATTGAGGAGGTGCAGCAGGCCGATTTGCTAGTTTGACCTACTAACTAGGCGATAAAGAGATCACGTATTTTCATGTAGATTTTATCAGATATTGATTTTGATTTGATTCTGATTTGAATTTTTGAGGCCTTATCTGATAAAGACTGACTCCTAGGCCCAACCTCTATAAAAAGGGTGTGGGTCTCATTATTATTTAGATCAGAAGAGAAATCTAGAGTGAGACTCTGCTGCTGAGACTCTAAAACTCCATAGGAGTTATTGTTCACAAATCACGAGCTATAGCTTTGGGTATTTCTCAATTGGTCGGAAGGAGAGTCACTTGGTGGAAAAGTTGAATGACATGTGCCCACACTCACTTTGATCGAGCATAGAGAATAGCGAAGAAGGCTAGTTGGTTGAGGTCCTTTTTGGAATGTTACTTCTCTTCATTGATTGTAGGAGCTTTTCGGTGCACAAAGGTTGGAAAGATCTGGTTAATTTATGCATATAGCGTGTCAAACTTGTGTTTTGAAAAATACTCTAATATAAAAAATTTTAAAATTTCGCTGCTTACTATTTTTCCAACACTACTCATCTCAAGATTAAGATACAATATAAATAATTGTCTAAAGTGAATCGATTTGCTAAGACAGAATTATTAATCAAAATCAATTCACTTTATGTTTCGATCCAACATATCGTCACCTATGACAACGTGTCAATGTTTCTATTCATAGAGTCAACCTCCGATGGTCAAGACAAACCATCTCCCAATAGGGATATAGACAACATAACAATCTTTACATGAATAAAGTACCCAACTTTATTCCCTCTAAGGCGGATCTTATGATTTACACCGTCACCTTAAGAATCGTGTCTTCCACATAATTTGTCCATCATATGTCTAATTCTTAAAGGTTTAGACTGACAGTCTCAGACTATTATTTGTTTAACATACATTCAACAAATATGAACGTAAAGAGGACAAGATTTGGTATATAAATAATAAATAAATTCTATATTGATAAAAATGTCTCCAAAAACATATTACATTTTTACTCCTTAGGGCGTACACGTCTAACAATCTCCCCTTGGCACTAAGTGAGTAAATATGACAAATCTTACATCTCCATAGCTTCTACATGCCTCTCGAAGACTCTCCTAGTTAGTGTCTTCGTGAATAGATTAGCAAAATTGTCCTCTGATGTGACTTTACACACTATGACATGTCCGCCCTCTACAAGGTCCTTTATCACGTGATACTTCCGATAAATATGTTTATTCTTCTTGTAAAATCTTGGGTCCTTAGCATTAGCTACCACCGCATTGTTATCACAGTACAGTGATACCGCCTTATTCATACCGTGAACTACCTCGAGATCCTCAAGGAACTTGCAAAGTCACACTGCTTCTTTCGAAGCATCATTAGCTGCTACATACTCAGCCTTCGTCGTTGAATCTAAAGTACAATCTTGTTTTACACTTTTCCAACTAATGGCACCGCCTCCTAGAGTAAACACAAACCCGAAGTTGTTCTCCTAGAATCTAGATAAGATTGAAAATCCAAGTCAATGTATCTAGAGGAGTCAAATCCTCACCCAAATACATAAGTATATACCCTCGAGTCCTTCTTAGGTACTCAAAATATGCTTAACCGTAGCCTAGTGATTTGGATCTAGATCCGCCTGAAATTGACTTACAATACCAACCGCATAACAAATATCCAATCATGTGCAAATCATGGCATACATGAGACTACCCACTGCCAAAGCATAAGGCACATTCTTCATGTATTCTCTTTCTTCTTGAGACTTTAGAGAATCTTTCTTAAAAAGAGTAATTCTAGACCTAGATGGTTGCCTACCTTTTTAGAATCCTACATTGCAAACCTCTTAAGAATTTTATCTATGTAGTAGGCCTAGGACAAAGCTATTTTTTTGTTCTTCTTATCCCAAAAGATCTGGATACCGAGAACAAAATTAGCCTCATCCAAGTCTTTCATGTCAAACTGCTTAGTCAACCATAATTTGATAGATGACAATGCCCCAATGTCATTGCCAATTAGTAGAATATCATCTACATAGAGTAGCAAAAAAACCACTTTCTCATCCTTAATGTGTTTGTAAACACATGGCTCATCCACATTTTGTGAGAACCCATAAAGTCTTGATCACTTGATCAAATCTTATGTTCCAAGAACGAGAAGCCTACTTAAGTCTATAAATTAACTTTAGCATACAAACCTTACCCTCTTGAACCTTGACCTTGAACCTATCTGGTTGTTCCATATCAATGGACTCATCAAGTTAGTCATTTAGAAAAGCCGTGTTAACATCCATCTACCAAATCTTGTAATCGAGAGCGGTAGCTATGGACAAGAGAATCTAGATGGACTTAAGCATGGCTACAGGCGAAAGGTTTCCTCGTAATCGATTCCTTTCTTTTGCATGTAACCCTTGGCTATCAGTCTATCCTTAAAGGTTTCGACCTTTCCATCCACTCTTTTTTTCTGGTATAGATCCACTTGCATCCTACGGGTTTTACAACTTTAGGAAGATCCACAAATTCCCAGACTTGATTAGTCTCCATAGACTTCATCTCTATGTTCATGGCCTCTGTCAGAGTTTCGAATCAACATCCTCCATAGCCTCTACATAAGTATAAGGATCCCTATCATATTCATCCAGTTTAGCCAAAAAGGCCTCATCATTGAACATATACCTCTCGAGTTGACGCCCCGATCCTCCCATTAAGCCGAAGCCCCTTAGTTTGTTGTTTGGGTTCGTTTGGTCTTTCTACATTGATCAGAACGGTTACATTTGAAACCTCCAGAGTGATTGGATCACTCCTTAACTCCTCAAGCACCACTTTGCTTCGAGGCTTAAAGTCATCCATGTAACTCTCCTCAAGGAAAGTTGCATTTGTTGAAACCATAACTTTATTTTCCTTTGGGTTATAGAATAACCCCCTTTAGTCCCATTTGGATATCCTACAAAGATGCAAACTTGTGAACATACTTCCAACTTATTTGCATCCTTAAACAGGACATAAGCCGGACATCCCCATATGCAAATATGGTTTAAGGATGTCTTCCTACTTGTCCACAACTCGTGAGGAGTTTTAGGGACCGATTTTGAAGGCACATTATTCAAAAGATAACATGCGATTAGTAGTGCATATCAACTCTAAAGCTACTCCACTAAGAGCTTAGAGCTAAACTCTCAAAATATAAAATTATGAAGCTTTAATAAGCTAACTATCTGTGGCATATCATAATGTGCCACATCCCCATAGAGTATTCATAATCTGCTAAAGGATAAATTTTGCTTTACCTTCCCAATTATTTTTATTTTATGTTCCATTACCATACCATTGGAATGCTTACAATCCATAAATAGTATATCATTTGTTTACATCTATGTATCCAAATGGTTGAGCACTCTAGTGTTCTGATTATAGGATAACGCATATAAGAGAATATCATTAACTCTACAAAAAAAGCTACGGATTCTATATCTATGAATAACGAGTCTATGTGAATCAAAAGTCATGTCTCCAACGTACCGGTATGCGTACCATCATTAAGTCAGAATGTCATCTTTTGACACATCTAAAGACATAAGTCAAGAATATGGGTCCATTAGTCATTTCAGGATTAAGACACAGCATATATAATTGTCTAAAATGAATTAATTTGCACAAACAAAATTTTTAACAAACCAATTCAAGTTTTATGTCCCTGATCTAATATAGTAATATTGCCTTATCCATAGCAAGAATTACGTCAAGATTCCTAAGAAACTTACAAAGCCGTACTGCTTTTTTCAAAGTATCACTAGCTGCTATATACTCGGCCTCCTTCGTTGAATCTGAACTGCAATCTTATTGACACTTCTCTAAATAATGGCATCATTGCCCAGAGTAAACATAGAACTAGAAGCCAATGTTCTAGAATCTAGACAATATTCAAATCCGAATCTGGTATCCTAGAGGTGTGAGATCCTCACCTGAATACACAAACATATAGCCTCAAGTCCTTCTCAGGTATTTCAAAACATGCTTAACTGCAACCTAGTGGTTTGGTGCTAGATTTGACTGAAATTGACTTACTATTCCAATCACATAACATATGTCCAATCGTGTGTAAAGTGTAGCATACATGAGACTACCCACCGCCAAATCATAAGTGTAACACCCCTAAATTTTTAAAGTGGAATTTATTATGTTAAGTTTAATTATTAAGTGTGCCCGTATAGATTTTTGTCGTTAATTTTAGTTATTTGAAGATTTTATTGTATTTGTTATATCTAAAGTTTGATTTTTGAAGATAAAATGATATTTTTATCCCACATTTTTCTCATAATTTCAAAAATGCCCTTGACCCTTTTTATTTTTCTCACTTCCCTCTCTCTTCCTCATTTTCTTCTTTCTTTCCCTTCTTGTTCATGTTTTTAGCTCTCCCTCCCGTCTCTCTCCTTCTCTCATTCCTGTCTCTCTTCCTCTCCCATTTTCTTTGCAAAATTTCATTCTCAAACTTTAAACCCGTTGATTTGAAGTTAAGAGATAGAGATTCAAGCTAGAAATCCTCTTCAAAAACATTGATTTGAGGTTAGCTCTTTCTCTTTCCAAAATTTTGATTTTGTTTTGAATTTTTATGTATTTTGCAATCTGAGCTTCATTGAGCTTAGATAATGTTTAATCTAAGCTTATAGGACTTATTTTACTATGAATCTAAACTTTATTTGAACAAAAATTAGTTTAATCAAATTTTTACATTTTTCTTAGATTTTCAAATCTAATTTGAAATTGAGTTTAAATTTGGGGAAAATTGTTCAAACTTGTTCTATTATGATTTCCTATGCTTTCTATATCATTTTCATGATCTAGGAATTTAAAAACAGGTTTTAATTTGAGATTTGGAGCTTAGAGAGGTCGAGACTCAAAGTCTCGGGTTTTCTGATTTTGTTAGTTTGGCAGGCCGAACTTGATCTTCGACAGGCCGAATTCATGTGTTCAGCAGGCTGGATTCATCCGATCGGTAGGCTGAACCTGAAAAAGTTCGACCGACCGGACTTAGTTTTTCGGCTAGCCAAACTCTACAGTTCCACAGGCCGGACCAGGGAATTCGACAGGTCGACTGTGGATATAGAAAATTGTATTTTTCTTCCATTTTAAATGTTTAATGATTCTGAAATGTTTCAAAAAGGATTATAATTTTGTATTATGATTATTTTGAGTCAAAAGGCACACTGATAATTAAACTAACATAATGGTATTTGTTGAAAGTAATTTCTAATTTTAAATGCAGTTTTCAAGGTTTTAAATGTATATGGAGCATACGTTAGATTTTATTTAGAGCTTACGTTATTGGGTTTCAAATGAGGTAGGATATTTTCATCCCTTCCTTTGGTAGCCCTTTTAAATTGTTTTGGCCGAAGTTTATTTCTCAAATATTTCCTTTTAATAATGATTTCTGTCATTGATTTTGAAGAATTGTATTTTGGTATTTATTTCAGATTTTCAAAACCCGTACGGTGATGTTTTATCAAAGATTTGTTCAAGTAAGTACTTATCAATCTTTATAAATAAATTTTGAGACTTGTTCTTAGTGAATATGATATGTGAATGATATTTTAAAATAACTTGTTTTTAATTAATTATGCTACTGAGCCTTCCGCTCACATTTTTCCTATTTTTAAATATCCCCTTCCAGTTTTTTAAAAGAGAGAGAAAGGTCCCAGGATCATAACCTGGCTCTTGGGATTGAAATGGTATTTTTTTTATGTAACTATGGCATGACACGTGTACTGTACGACTTGTCCCGATGTCGCTGTTGATGTCACTTTCGTCTTTGTGAGCCCCACCGCATCATCTATTTCAAAGATGATTTTTGGTATTTTTATATTATTATTATTACTTATGTTATTTGTATTTTATTTACTTACCCACCTTCGTGGCTAACTTTGACATGATGGTGAATGAGAATGAGATCTCGGCCCCACCTTCATGGTATTTACGTGATGGTGATTGCCGATGATATTATTTATTTCTGATGATATTTATTTTAAATGAGAAATCTACTTAATTTATTCATTTTCGACATATCTTTATTTATTTTTCTTTCTATTTACATTAATTTTCATTTTATTTACCTAAAACTACTAATCCCCTCCCTAGGGCGTCACATAAGGCACCTTCTTTATGTATTTTTTTTCTTTATCAGACTTTGACGAGTCTTTCTTAGAGAGAGCAATTTCAGACCTAGATGGTTGCCTACCTTTCTTAGAATGTTGCATTGTATACCTCTCAATAATTTTATCTATGTAGGACAAAGCTATCATTTTATTCTTCCTACCTCGAAAGATCTGGATACTAAGAATATAATTAGCTTCATTGAAGTCATTGATGTCAAACTACTTGGTCAACCATAGTTTGATTGTATCCTTTTATATGTATTATCTGGTAATTGAAAATTACAGTGCTTAATCATTTGGATACATAGGTGTTACCAAATGGTGTACTGTCTTTGAATGGTAAGTTTTTTGATAGTGAGATAACGAAATGTAAGAGAAAAATAATCGAGAAGGTAAGACAGAATTTATCCTTAAGCCAATTATTGAAAATCATATAGAGATATAATACATTACGATGTATCACAGAGACTTAGCTATTTGAGCTTCATAGTACTATATAGTTCGAGATTATAGCTCCAGGATTTTAGTGGAACAGCGTTAGAGTTGATAATTATAAAATGTATATCTAGGATATAGGTTTTCATAATTATTAGGACTTAAACTATACAGGTTCATCAAGTCTTTTTTGATAGCTTATAATAAATCTTGTAATGATACGGCGTGCTTTCCCAAAAAATTGGTAACTTACATCAAATTATCAGATTGACTAAAATTCGGTAGGATCAGATAATTCATGTTTGTTTATCCATTGAATTAATTTTTCTGAAAAATTAGTTCAAAATAAACTTGTTGAATTATCAAGATCAGATAATTCATGTTTGTTCATTGATTGAATTAATTTTGAATAAATTAATTCAAAATAAACTTGTTAAATTATCAGGAATATTTATTTTCCTAGAGATTATCTAGATATGACTATTTTAATTAGATAACTTCTTTATTGGGTTATTTAAATTAAAACAAAGGCTCTATCCTAAGAATATTGGGTAGGAAATAAAAGATTCAAAGGGATTATTGATCGTAAGTTTGGCAAGATGATCTGCAAATTTGGCTTGCTGACGAAGCGATTTTTTTATCAAGCGTTTTAGACACGAATTTTGTCTGATATTAATCTTGATTCAAATTTTTGAGGCCTCATCTGAGAAGGACTAACTCTTGGGCCTAACCTCTATAAATAAGGAAGTGAGACTCATTGTTATTTAGATCAGTTGAGGAATTACGAGTGCACACTCTATTCTATGAGTTTCTGTAACTCCTTGAGAGCTATTGCTTACAAATCACAAACCTGAATTTTGGGTTTCCTTAAATGGTTGGAAGGAGAGTCACCTATAAAAGAGCTGTACGAGTGTGCCTGCACACACACCGGTCGTGTATAGAGAATAGTAAATCAGGCCAGTTGGTGAAGGCCCTGTTAGATATGTATATCCTAAGGAGTAAAAATGAAATTGTTTTTGGAGGCATTTTTATTAATAAAGAATTCATTTATTATTTATATACCAAATGTTGCCCTCTTTATGTTCATATTTGTTGAATGTATGTTAAGCAAACAAAAGTCTGAGACTGTCGGTCTAAACCTTTAAGAATCGGGCATATGATGGACAGATTATACGGAAGACACGATTCTTAAGGTGACGGTCTAAATCATAAAGATCCACAATCAAGGGAATAAAGTTGGGCACTTTATTCATGTAAAGATTGTTATGTTGTCTATATCCTTATTGGGAGATGGTTTGTCTTAACCATCGGAGGTGGACTCCATGAATAGAAACATTGGCACATTGTCATAGGTGACGATGTGTTGGATCGGGACATAAAATGAATAGATTTGGATTAATAATTCTATCTCAGTAAATCGATTCACTTTAGACAATCGTTTGTGTTGTATCTTAATCTTGAGATAAATAGTGAGCCCATTGTCTTGACTTGTGTCTTTTGACGTACCAAAGGGTGACACCCACATTTTAATAGTGGTATGCATACCGGTACATTGGAGCATGACTTTTGATAACGTAGACCTATTATTCATAGATATGGAATCTGCAGCTCCTCTATAGGAGTAGTGATATCCTCTTATATGCATTATCCTGTAATTAAAAAACTAGAAAGCTCAACCATTTGGATACATAGGTGTAACCAAATGGCAAACCGCCTTTAGATGGTAATTTTTTTGATGGTGAGATAATGGAATGTAAGACAAAAATAATCGGGAAGGTAAGACAGAACTTGTCCTTAAGCCAATTATGGATAATTCTATGGGGATACGATACATTATGATATGTCAAGGAGACTTAGCTTTATGGGCTTTGTAATTCTGTAGAGTTCGAGAGTGCAGCTCCAAGCTTTTAGTGGAGTAGTGTTGGAGTTGATATTTATGAAATATATATCTGAGATACTGGGTTTCATAATTATCAAGAGCTTGAATTATGTAGGTCTATTTGTTCCCTTTTGCTAGCTCACAAAATCTTGTAACGATATGGCGTGCTTTTCAAATAATTAGTGACTTATGTCAGATTTATTAGATGGGTTGAAATTTAGAAGAATCAAATAAATTCATAAGTTTGTGATCATGCTATACGTATAAATTATGTGATCTTTATATCTCCTATGCTTGAATTTAATTTTATAGAATTTTGGCACTTTAGGTTTCTATATATTTTATACATTGTCATGGATTATATGGTGAATATTTATTAATTAATTTTGGTTGATTAAATTATTATTTAATTATTAATTAATTAATTAATTAATGTTGGTTATGGTTCCTTAAAGGTTAAAATATGTATCTAGGTTTTTTATATAATTAGATGACGAACTATCATCTTCGTCTAGGAATTATTATTTAATTTTAAATTTGTAAGAATTTTGTAATTAAATTATTATTTAGAGAAGACAGATCTAGAAGATGGATGATAGCATTCCAATGGTATTTCATGAATTTCTAATTTTATGCTTTTGAATTGTTGAAAATAAAATTGATAAATTGGATTAAAAATCATATTTTCTAAAAAACATGCTTTTGCTCAATCGGCATGTCAAACCTTAAGGTTCTACAAGTTGATAGTCATAAACTGGCAGGTCAAACCTGATGGATTGGCAAACCATTTATGGGATAGAATTTTGATGGTTTTGGTGGTAGGCTAAACTTTCAAGTTTGGTAGGCCAATCTATCATGACCAGCAGGCCTGACTGTGAGATTCGATAGGCCGAAGGATCATAGCCTACAGGCTGATCACATAGATCAGCATGCCAACAGAGAGTTATAAATTTTGTTAGAAAAGGTGCAGTTTTCAATGTAGTTTTGATTTTATTTTTGGGACAATTCTAAGAAACATTAAATTTAGATATGACCGAAAACATGGAGTTTTTGATCTATGTGGGATTAAAGACTTGACAATGAAAGTTAAATGAAAGAGGATACAATTTGAAGATTCAAGGATGAAGAATTGATAATATATTTTGATTTATATCCTGTAATCTTTATTTTCTTTTCTCTAGGGTGGAACCATAATATTACGGTAACTTATTATTATTTTGCTTGTGACTTTGCATGATTGCCTTACTTGTTTGCATTATGCTATGATTTGCCATGTATATTGATACACGTCATATAGAATAGGGATGCCACTCAATAAAAAATTGTTCATGCATGTTCTTAAAATGCCTCCCGTAGGAGCTTTGTTAATAGAATTAATGGTCAAAGAAATTATTATTAATATATGCTGGTGGATCATATGGGTCTTGGATGGCATATATTAATCAGGAGAGGATCCGTGTTCCTAATTGAATTTGGCAAGTCTCCCCTAGGCGGCTTGTTGAATTTTGAGTTTAGAATTGTGATATCTTACTAAATTATTATTGTACGTTTGCTTATGTTTGGTATATAATTCTTTATTGTAGATTAAAAATATCTAAAAATGCTTTATTTCCAATACTTGACAAAAACCAATTAACTGGTGAGAACTATAATGATTGGAAACAGAACCTAAATATCATTTTATCCTTTGAGAAATTGACATTTGTACTAAGCACACCATGTCCTCCCAAATCTATTGGGTATCCACTTATAAGAAGATCCAAGCATATGATTGCTAGAAAGTTTCTAATGATTAGGTCCACTATAATGTTATGGCTAGCATGAATAGCATGCTTCAAACTCAACATGAAGATTATGAGACTACTAAGTAGATCTTGGAAATCTTGAAGACATGTTTGGAGGCCAAACGCTAACAAAACAGCAAGGGGCACTTCAAAAACTCTTGAACTACAAACAAATGCCGGGGACGTCTATAAAGGAGCATATGATGTTAGTCATGAGTTATGTTGTTGAGGATCTAATGGAGTTGACATCGATGCTAAAACTCAAATGACTATGGTCTTTGAGACTCTATCTATGGAATTTATCCTGTTTAGAGCTACATTTAATTTAAGCAATAGACGGGATATGACCTTGACTGAGTTGATGAAACAGTTACAGGAGTTTGAACTTCTGATCAGGGAAACTTCTGCTAGTAGAAAGGTTAACTTGGCGGATGCATATAGTTCCAATCTTGACTCATGGAAAGGAACGAATCAAAGGGCTAAGGACAGAAAGGTTGGGCACATAAAAAAGAATTGCAAGGACTTCTTTTCTTAAGGAGGCAGGTGTAATCTTCTAGAAGCTTGTTCAGTTGAATAATCAAGTTACACATGGGCCATAGATTTTGTTACAACTAATCATGTTTGCATTTGTTTGGTGGGATTCCAGGAAATAAGAAGTCTACTTTGTGAAAACTTCACATTGCAGATGGGCAATGGATTCTTGGTGTTGGCTGAAGCAGATCTTTATTTTGATAATTATAGAAGTTTAGTTTTATAAGATTGTTTTTATGTTCATAAACTTAAAAGGAATTTGATATCTGTAGCTTGTTTATTTAAAGATTCTTACTTAGTTTCTTTTAAAAATAATGTAGTGATTTGTAAAAGCAAATCTTTTATTTGTGATGGATAGATGCAAAACAATCTATATTTTACCAAACCAAAGATAGACTCACTATTGAACACTCATGTTGATGGTCATAACTCTAAAATATAGAAGACTTCTCACTCTAATGAGACTTATCTTTGGCATTTATGATTAGGTCGTATTAACCTGAATAGGATTCAAAGGTTGGCAAGGGATGGATCTTTAAGTCACTTAAAGGTGGAATCTATACCTCAATGTGAATCTTGTTTGGAAGGTAAAATGACCAAAACTCCATTTGGGTCTAAGGGCAATAACACTGAAGGGGTTCTAGAACTTATGTATAGTGATGTTTGTAGACCGATGAACATCTGGGCACGAGGAAGGTTTGAGTACTTTGTCACTTTGATTGATGATTACTCAAGGTATGAGTATGTGTACCTAATACACCATAAAAGAAAAACTTTTGACAAGTTCAAGGAGTTTTAGGCTGTAGTGGAAAAGTAATTAAGTAGACCCACAAAGACACTTCAATCTGATCAGGAAGGTGAATACTTTTCTGATGAGTTCTTGGGACACTTATTGAAGAATGGGAGTTTATCCTATTTGACTGCGCCGGGCACTCCGTAGTAGATTGGCATGGTTGAGAGAAGAAATAGAACTTTGTTGGACATGGTCAAGTCTATTATGAGTTATTTATCATTGCCTTTATCCTTTTAGGGATATGCACTACAAACTGTATGTTATCTTTTAAACAACGTGCCTTCAAAATTGGTTTCTAAAACTCCTCATGAGTTGTTGACAAGGAGGAGGACATCGTTAAACCATATTTGCATATGGAGATGTCCAGCTCATATCCTATTTAGAGATGCAAATAAATTGGAAGCATGTTTGAAAGTTTGTGAATTTGTAAGATATCTAAAATGGACTAAAGGGGGTTATTTTTATAACCCAAAGGAAAATAAAGTCATGGTTTCAACTAATGCAACTTTCCTTGGGTATAGTTACATGGACGACTTTAACCTTCAATACAAAGTGGTGCTTGAGGAGTTACCGAGTGATTCGATCACTCTAAGGGTTCTGATCAATCAAACCTGAACAACAACCTAAGGACATGTGTTTACAAACACATTATTTATTAAATTAAATTTGAATAAATTAATTCAAGATAAACTTGTTAAATTATTAGGAATTTTTATTTTCCTATAGATTATCTAGATATGATTGTTTTAATGAGATAACTTCCCTATTGGGTTATTTGAATTAAAATGGAAGCTCTATCCTGTGAGCCCCAGGTGGAAAATAAAATATTCACAAGGATCAATTATGGTAAGTTTGGCAGGCCAATCTTTAGGTTCAGCTTGCCGGTAGACTAAGTTCGGTAGGTGAATTTGTTAGATTAGCCTATCGATCGAGCGATTTTTTGATTACGCATTTTTGATGTGAATCTTATCAGATATTGACCTTGACTTGATCCTAATTCAAAATTTTGAGGTCTTATCTGATAAGGACTAACTCCTAGGCCCAACCTCTATAAATAGGGGAGTGAGACTCATTATTATCTAAATCAATTGAGGAATTAGGAGTAAACACTCTATTCTGTTAGTCTTTGTAACTCCTTAAGAGCTATTATTCACAAATTACTAACCTTAGTTCTGGGTTTCCTTAATTGGTTGGAAGGAAAGTCACCTATAGAAGAGCTGTACGTGTGTGCCTACACATACACCAGTCGTGGATAGAAAATAGCAAAGAAGGCCAGTCGGTTAATGTCCTTCGTAATGCCCTTTTCTTCATCGATTGAGGAATCTCTTCGGCAGATGACGTTAGTAAGATTTGGTTAATTTATACATATAGCGTGTCAAACTTGTGTTTTGAAAAATACTCTGGTATAAATTTTTTAAAATTTCACTACATACTACTTTTCCAACATTGCCTTCAACAAAGTCCTTTGTCACAAGATGCCTCTTATCAATATGCTTACTCTTCTTGTGAAATCTTGGTTCCTTAGCATTAGTTATTGCTGCAGTGTTATCACAATACAGCAATTCTGCCTTGTCCATAATAGGAACTGCTTTAAGATCCCCAAGGAACTTGTAGAGCCATACTGCTTCTGTTGAAGCATCACTAGTTGCCACATATTCGGCCTCTATTATTGAATGAGAAGTGCAATCTTGCTTGACACTTCTCCATACAACGGCATTGCCACCCAAAGTAAACATAAAACCAATAGTCGATCTTTTCGAATCTAGGTAGGGTTGGAAATCCAAGTTAGTATATCCTAAAGATGTTAAACCCTCACCTAAATATACAAGCATATACCCTTGAGTTATTTTCAGGTACTTAAAAATATGCTTGACTGCAACCCATTTCTTTGATCCTAAATCTAACTAAAATCGACTTACTATCCTGACCATATAACTAATATCCAGTCATGTGTAAAGCATGGCATACATGAAACTACCACTGTCAAAGCATAAAGCACCTTCTTCAAGTATTCTCTTTCCTCATTAGACTTTGGTGAGTCTTCTTTAGAAAGATTAATTCCAAACCTAGATTGTTGCCCACCATTCTTGGTATCCTGCATTACATACCTTTTGAGAATTTTATCTATGTAGCCCACTTGGGACAAAGCTATCATTCTATTCTTCCTATCCCAAAAGATCTAGACACTGAGAACAAAAGTAGTTTCACCCTAGTCTTTCATGTCAAACTGCTTCAGTAAGTATAATTTTGCCAATGACAATGCCCTAATGTCATTGCCAATTAGCATAATATCATCTATATAGAGCAGTAGAAAAACCACCTTTCCATCCTTAATGTGTTTGTAGACACATGGTTTGTCCAAATTTTTTGTGAACCCATAAGTCTTGATCACTTGATCAAATCTTATGTTCCAAAAACAGGAAGCCTGCTTAAGTCCATAAATTGACTTTTGCAGCTTACATACCTTACCCTCTTGACCCTTAACCTTAAATCCATTTGGTTGTGTCATATAAATGGACTCATCAAGATAGCCATTTAGTAAAGCCGTCTTGACATCCATCTTTCAAATCTCATAGTTAAGAGCAGTAGCTATGGACAAGAGAATGTGGATGGACTTAAGTATGTCTACAAGCAAGAAGGTTTCCTCGTAATCGATTCCTTCCTTTTGCATATATCCCTTAGCTACCAGTAACCTTATAGGTTTCAACTTTTTCGTCTACTCCTCTCTTTCATTACTCTTTAGTAGAGTTAATGATATTCTCTTATAGGCATTATCTTATAGTTGGAAACCAGAGTGCTCAATCATTTGGATATATACATGTAACCGAATGGTAGACTATTTGTATTGGTTATGAATAGTAAATTTTTCAATGGTGAGATAATGGAACATAACATAAATATAATCAAGAGAATAAAACAAAGTTTATCCTTAAGCCTATTATAAAAATCCTATGTGGATATTATATATTATGATATGTCATATATGATAAACTTATTAAAGTTTTGTAATTTATACGTACTTTAGCTCTAAGCTTTAGTAGAATAGCTTTCGAGTTGAAAATTATAAAATACATATCGGGAATATGTTAATTATATAATTACGATAACTTAATAAATATTTGTCATTGAATCTCCTTTGTTAACTCATAATATTTCCTACAATGATACGGCGTGTTTTTCCTACATATTGGTAACTTATATTATTTATTAAATTGACTAAAATTCAGTTGATTGGATTTAATAATTCATGTTAGCTTATTGATTGAATTAATTCAAAATAAACATGTTGTTGAATTATTTGAATAGATTTTATTGGTATAGGATTATTTGTATTTGGCTATTTTAATCAGATAACTTCTCCATTAGGTTATTTGAATTATAACTAAGGCTCTATGAAGGATACCAAGGTCAAATAAAGTAGTAATAATTCAATAGGTTTAAATTGGGCATATGATAAATAGATTATGTGAAAAACACAATTCTTAAGATGGCGGCCTAAATTATAAGATCCGCAATCGAGGGAATAAAGTTGGACACTTTATTCATACAAAGATTATTTTGCTGTCTAAATCCCTAAAGGGAGATGGTTTGTATTGACCATGGGAGGTGGACTCTGTGAATAGAAACATTGGCACATTGTCATAAGTAACGATGTGTTAGATTGGGATGTAAAGTGAATCGATTTGGATTAATAATTCTATCTTGGCAAATTGAATCACTTTAAACAATCATATATATTGTATCTTAATCCTGAGATGAATAGTGAGCCCGTTGTCTTGACTTATGTCTTTTGATGTACGAAAGGGGTGACATCCATGTTTTATGTAAATTTACGAGTTTGTGATCATGCTATATGTATAAATTATATGATCTTGATCTCTCCTACGCTTGAATTTTTTTTTTTTAGAGAGTTGGCAATCTAGGTTTTCATATATTTTTATGTTGTCATGAATTATATGGTGAATGTTTATTTATTAAGTATGGCTAATTAAATTATTATTTAATTATTTATTAATTAATTAATTTATGTCGGTTATGATTTCTTAGAGGTTAGAATATGTATTTAGGTTTTTTATGTAATTAGCTGGCAAACTATCATCTCCATCTAGAAATTATTATTTGATTTTAAATTTGTAAGAATTTTGTCATTAAATAATCATTTTAAAAAGACGGATCTAGAAGATGGATGATAGCGTTTCTAGGTATCTCCCGAGTCTTTAAATTTATGTTTTGAAATTGTTGAAAATAAAATTGAAAAACTATATAAAAGATGTTTTTCTTGGATGTTGTGATTTTTGCTCATTCGGTAGACCGATTGTCTTAGGCCGGCATGCCAAACCTCTAGGATCAACTGGCCTTCCATGGGGAAAAAATTTGATGGCTCTGGTGGCAGGCTTAACTGTCATGATCAACCAGCTGACCTGAAAAGATTGATAGGTTGAAGGATCATGACCAACAGGCCAATCACACATATCAACATGCCGGCAGAGAGCTATGATTTTTTTAAAAAGGTGCATTTTTTTATACAATTTTGATTTTATTTTGGGATTATTCTGAGAAACATTAAATTTGGATATGACCGAAATATGGAGTGTTCGATCTATGTAGGATTAAAGACTTGAAGATGGAAAAAGCATGAAGAATGATACAATTTGTAGATTTGTAACGCTCCTATATGGGGGTTAACTGTTTTTAAATAAATAAAATGAAAATCAGAAAATAAAGATAAAACATCAAAGTAATTTGCTCGGGACTTAAATAGAAACTCTCAAAATAAAAATAAAACATAAACAAATATATAAACCACAGTTTAATGTAGCACCTTAAATTTTTATAATATACAACTGTCATCATCATCATTTCAACCCTCAACAAATCTTAATACAGTCACAGAAAGTAACAATTAATGCTTACATTATCATGAAGATCATTCTTTGCATTTGAAGCTATCCCAACGTAATATAATTACATAGCTTCCTCAACTATTTTTCTTGTAATCATCTCACACTTAATAAGTCCTGAAAAGAGGAAAATATAAGAGAATGAGCGACAACATGCTCAGTAGGGAAAACCATTATTCACCTTAAGGTTTTATTCATTACCACATTAAAACTGCATGGTTAGTTAATTTACATCATGTACCAGATTATGAGGTTTATTATGATCATATCTTGTGGATACCATAGTTAACCATTACCAAGTTTCACACTTATACATATATACAAATATTACAATTCATCATTATTCTTAGGTATCCACATTAAATAAAGTAGCACTCCACTTATCGAAACCCAAATGGGCGTGCTTGGCCACCCTCCAAACATTTTGAGGGTATTCCGACGAGGGGATATCAAGCCTTGAGTCCTCACCAAGTCGATTCTTGTACAGTGTATTCTGAGACTTTTGACCCAAGGAAGCATCATCACCTTCCCCCTATTTTACCTTTTAGGGTAATCGTGCCCAAGGATGTAACCGCTGCCTTCTTCACGTCTCACTATTTCTCTATATACAAATATCATTTACAGTGCTAATTTTTCTAACCATGCTTCTCAATTTATAACAACATATGTTAATTCATTATGTTCCTCGCTAATCAATACAGGGCGAGTACATGTCATAGTTTCATATGTGATTCTCATATAATAGTAGTTCAACATAGATACATATATCTTGTGGTAAAACAATCAATTTAAATTCCATAAAAACCTCACAAAAAATGAGTAATAGAATCCCTACCTTTTAAGCTTCTCAATAATCTTTTAATCTTGGAATTAATTAACGCTAGCTCCACACACCTTTGATCCTAAGTCATGCATCAAGACAATTAAAACTAAAGCACAACATATAACCACATCTATAAATGAATTAAGTGTAAATCTATATACTTTAGTCTCTAGTAAGATTCATAAATCACTTAGGATGGTTTTGGAAGGGTTATAAGACATTCAGGGATTAGAAGGGGAGCAAGGTTGGGTTCACTATCTACAATTAGCACATGGGTTATTGGGTGGTTTACTTAAGGTAGACGGGTGGTATACTATCACTAATAGGTTTACTAGTTTTCAACCTGAGAATTGAAAAATTCATAGAAAATAAAATATAACTCCAATTTAGGCTCATGATAGCTCGTTGAAAAGCTTAGAATGTCTACTTTTAAAATATGTAAACCAATTTACAAAATTTATTTTCATCTAATCCCAAAATTTTAAGAAAGAGCTACTGCCTATAGAGATAATACAAGGCTTATGGAATGTTAAGTTTTTCTTAAACCCAAAGCATATTCGTCTTATTCAAAATTCCAAAACCATTCCAAAATAGGCAGCATGCATCATAATAAATATATTCTTATGAGTTTATACCAAAATCATCATCAAACCATATCTTTAGCCTTTCTTGCAAAGAATGAGGAAAACATGCATTAAATATGGAGAAAATACACACTAAAGCCAAGTTTGGATTAAAAAAGACCTACCTCAAAACTTCTTTGAAAAAACACCAAAGTTTGAGTTAAAAATCAAGCTTGAATTGACTCCAAAGCGGCTTCAAACATGGCTTGGAATT
The DNA here is from genome assembly GCA_946598075.1 of Artocarpus hirsutus. Lineage (NCBI taxonomy): Eukaryota > Viridiplantae > Streptophyta > Magnoliopsida > Rosales > Moraceae > Artocarpus > Artocarpus hirsutus. Next base: position 43,832 of record CAMOHE010054295.1, on the reverse strand, counting down.
ATAGTTACTTGGCTATAAAGAGAGCTTTATGCCTTGTGTCTTTAGTTAGAAATTGAAGTGAGAAAGGAGAGAATAATAAACAAGAGAAGGAAGTGGTGATGGTTGAATAAATAGGCATCAAAATAATTGAGAAGCAAGAGATAATTGTAGGTTTATGGTGAAAGTTGTAGGAAGAAATAAATGAGCATTAAAAGAAAATATTATCATGTCTCCTATGGAGACTTTTAGCAAATAATGCCAACATAATTGAGGGGGCAAATGAGATAAGTTGTGAAAGAAGATGAATAAAGCATTAAAAAGGTGGTTGAGAAAATATATCAATGTCTCCTAGTAGTTGAGGTGAATTAATTCTATGTCTCCTTCGGAGACCTTTAGCCAAATGAGAAGGAGGTTACTTAATTGAGCATTAATATAGGGGGGACAAGGTTGGTAGAGGTGGGTGATAGGTAAGTTTTGAATGTTTCTTACGGAGACTTGGTAAGAAGTTTTAAAGTGACAATTTATTCATGTAATTTTTATAAAAATCATATCCATTAAAATAACGGGTGTTTCAAGATTGAAGGATGAAGAATCGATAATAGGTTTTGATTATTCTCTTGTAATCTTTGTTTTCTTTCCTCTAGGGTGGAACTGTACTATTACGGTTATTTATTATTTTGCTTGTGGCTTTGCATGATTGCTTTGTTTGTCTACATAATAATATGATTAGCCATGTATATTGATAACATGGCATATAGAATAGGGAGTGCCACTCATTTAAACTTGTTCATGCATGTTTATAAAATAAAACCTTGATTTCAAAAGATTGAGTGGGAGAAGGATTTCAAAGGGAGGACTTACGGCCTCCATCATTACTTTGTAGGTAACGCATGGTGGTTCCAACTCCTAGGAAGGGAATTCTTCATGTACATGGTTGGATCTCTAGGAGGATAGGATATTTTAGCATGATTTATGATTACACACCCTTAGGTGGTGATTATAAATCAGGGATAAAATATTGAAACGATGGTTATATGTTCATGTTAATTTTATTATTAACCTCGCTTAGGAGCTCTGTTAATAAAATTAATAACAAAAGAAATAATTATTAATATATGCTAGATCATATGGGTCTTGGATGGCATATATTAATCTAGAGGGGATTTGTGTTCCTAAGTGAGTTTGGCAAGACTCCCCTAGGAACTTGTTGAATTCTGAGTTGGGAATTATCATTGTGAGGTTGTGATATTTTCTTAACTTTGACACATAAACACATTTGTATATTTTGCATGATTGTCTTATATTACTAAATTACTATGATTTATTTGCTTATGTTTGGTATATGATTCTTTATTATAGATTAAAAATGCCTAAAAATACTTTATCATCGACACTCGACAAAAACCAATTAACTAGAGAGAATTATAATGATTGGAAACGAAACCTAAACATCATCTTTTCCTTTGAGAAACTTAAATTTGTGTTGACAACTCTGTGTCCTCCCAAGCCTATGGGAGATTCCACTAATGAGCAAATACATGTGTATGATTGCTGGAAAGATGCTAATGATCAGCCCTGCTGCTATGTTATGGCCAACATGAACAATATGCTGTAGGCTCAACATGGGGATTATGAGACTGTTAGGCAGATCTTGGATAATCTAGAAGACATGTTTGGAGGCCAGGCCTTAAAGCGGCAGGGGATGCTTCAAAAACTTTTGAATTGTAAGTAGAGATCGGGGATGTCTGTAAAGGAGCATATGATGTTAGTCATGGGTTATCTCGCTGAGGCACAAACCAATGGTCTTTGAGACTCTGTCTAAGGAATTCATTCCATTTAGAGCTACATTTAATTTGAATAATAGGTAGGATATAACCTTAATGGAGTTGATGAACCAGTTATAGGAGTTCAAACTGTTAGGCAAGGCAAACTTGGTTGCTGCTTCTAGTTCCAATCTCAATCTAGGGAATAGAAAGAAACAATGGGTTAAGAATGGGAAGTCTTCTATTCCTACAAATGGCAAGAACAAGAAAAAGAAGAAAAAGAACCCAAAGAAACTAAAGTGCTTCTTCTGCAGGCAGGTCGGGCACATAAAAAAGAATTACAAGGACTTCTTTTCCTGAGAAGGTAGGTGTAATATTTTGTATTTAGAAAATTGTTTGGTTGAAGAATCCAGAGACATTTAGGTCATAGATTCTAGCGCAACTAATCATGTTTGTGTTTCTCTATAGGGGTTCAAAGAAACAAGAAGTCTGCTGCATGAAGACCTCACGCTTCGGATAAGCGATGGATCCTTGGTCTTAGCAGAAGCAGTGGGAGACATCCATTTATATTTTGATAATTATAAGAATTTAATTTTATGAGATTGTTTTTATGTTCCTAAATTTAAGAGGAATTTAATTTCTATAGCTTGTTTATTTAAAGACTCCTATTTGGTTTCTTTTAATAATGAAGTGATGATTTGCAAAAATAAATCTTTCATCTGTTCTAGATGGATGCAAAATAATCTATATTTTATAAAACCTAAGATGGACTTACTACTTAATGCTAAGATCCATGATAATAACTCTAAATGACTTAAACCTTCTCAAACTAATAAGACTTATCTTTGGCATTTGTGATTTGGTCATATTAACCTGAATAGGATTCAAAGGTTAGCATGGGAAGGACCTTTAAGTTACTTACAGGTGGAATCTATACCACAATGTGAATCCTGTTTGGAGGCTAAAAAAACCAAAAGACCATTTGGGTCTACAGGCAATAGGGCCGAAGGGGTTCTAAAACTTGTGCATGGTGATGTTTGCAGACCAATGAACATCCGGGTACGAGGAAGATATGAGTACTTCATCACTTTTATTGACGATTGCTCAAGTATGGGCATGTGTACCTAATGCACCACAAAAGTGAATCTTTTGAAAAGTTTAAGGAGTTTTGGGCTGAAGTAGAAAAGCAATTGGGTAGAACCATAAAGCCACTTTAATTTGATCGAGGTGGTGAATACCTTTCTAATGAGTTCTTGGAAACTTATTAAAGAGTGGAATTTTATTGCATTTGACCATGATGGGAACTTCGTAGTAGAATGGCATGGTGAAGAGAAGAAATAGGACTTTATTGGACATGGCCAGGTCCATGATGAGCTATTCATCATTGCCTTTGTCCTTTTGGGGATATGCACTACAAACCGCATGTTTTCTTTTATACAATGTGTCTTCAAAATCGATTCCTAAAACTCCTCATGAGTTGTGGACAGGCAGGAAGATATCCTTAAACCATAATTACATGTGGGGATTTTGGCTCATATCCAAATTAGGGATGCAAACACATATGTGGAAGTTTACATGCTTGTAGGATATCAAAAAGTGAGTAAAGGGGGTTATTTCTATAACCCAAAGGAACAAAAAGTCATGGTTTCAACTACAACTTTTCTTGAGGAGAGTTACATGGACGATTTTAAGCCTCGAAGCAAGGTGGTGCTTGAGGAGTTGGCAAGTTATTCGATCACTCCAGGGGTTCTGACAGAAACTGTTTCGATTAGTGTAGAAAAACCAAATGAACCCAAAAAACAACCTAAGGGGCTTCAGTGTAGTGGGAGGATCGAGCATCAACCCAAGTAGTATATGTTCAATGGTGAGCCCTTTTTGGCTAAACCGGATGAACAGGACAGGGATCCTTACACTTATGTAGAGACTATAAAGGATGTTGATTCAAAACTCTAGACAAAGGCCATGAACATAGAGACAAAGTCTATGGGGGCAAATCAGGTCTGGGAGCTTGTGGCTCTTCTTGAAGGGGTAAAACCCATAAGGTGTAAGTGGATCTACAAGAAGAAAAGAGGAGTGGATGAAAAGGTTGAAACCTTTAAGTCTAGACTAGTAGCTAAATGATACAAGCAAAAGGAAGGAATTGATTGCGAGGAAACCATTTTGTCTATAGCCATACTTAAGTCTATCAGGATTCCCTTATCCATAACTACCGCACTTGACTATGAGATTTGGCAGATAAATGTCAAGACGGCTTTGCTAAATAGCTATCTTAATGAGTTCATTTATATAGAACAACTAGAGGGGTTTAAGGTCAAGGATCAGGAGGGTAAGGTTTGTAAGCTGCTAATGTCAATATAAGGACTTAAGTAGGCTTCTTGTTCTTGGAACATAAGATTTGATCAAGTGATTAAGACTTATCGATTCGCACAAAATGTGGATGAACCATGTGTGTACAAACACAATAAAGATGGGAAGGTGGTTGTTCTACTGCCCTATGTAGACGACATTCTGCTAATTGCCAATGACGTTGGGGCATTGTCATCAGTCAAATTATTGTTGACCAAGCAGTTTGACATGAAGGACTTGGGTGAGGCTAATTTTATTCTAGGCATCCAGATCTTTTGGGACATGAAGAACAAAATGATAGCTTTGTGCAAGGCAAGCTACATAGGTAAGATTCTCAGGTGGTTTGTAATACAGGATTCCAAGAAAGGTGGACCATCTAGGTCTAAAATTACTCTTTTTAAGAAAGACACACCAAATTCTAAGGAAGAATGAGAATACATGAAGAAGGCATCTTATGCTTCGGCAGTCGGTAGTCTCATGTATGCCATGCTTTGCACATGATTGGATATTTGTTATGTAGCTAGAATTGTAAGTCGATTTTAGCCAGATCCAAGACCAAACCATTGGGTTGCGATCAAGCATATTTTCAAGCACCTGAGAAGGACTCAAGGGTATATGCTTGTGTATTTTGGTGAGGACTTAACTCCTTTAAGATACACAGATTTGGATTTATAATCTCGTCTGGATTCGAGGAAATCAACTTCTAGGTTTAGGTTTACTCTGGGTGGCAGTGCCATCAGTTGGAGAAGTATGTAGCAAGATTGCACTTCGGATTCAATGATGGAGGTCGAGTATGTGGTGGTTAGTGATGCTTCGAAAGGAGCAGTGTGGCTCCATAAGTTCCCTAGGGATCTTAAGGTAGTTCTTCACATGTGTAAGGCGATATCACTATACTATTATAACAGTGCAGCAGTCGCTAATACTAAGGAACCAAGATTTACAAGAAGAGTAAGCATATTGATCGAAAGTATCATGTGATAAAGGACTTCGTTAAAAGCGGACATGTTGCTGTGTGCAAAATTGAGTCAAAGGATAATTTAGTTGATCAAGTAACAAAGAAACTTACTAGGAGAGTCTTCGAGAGGCATGTAGAAGCTATGAGGATGCGAGAATTGTCATATTTACTCACTTTGTGCAAGTGGGAGATTGTTAGACATGTATGCCTTAAGGAGTAAAAATATAACATGTTTTTAGGGGCATTTTTATTAGTAAAGAATTCATTTATTCTTTATATACCAAATATTGTCCTCTTTACATTCATGTTTGTTGAATATATATTAAGCAAACAAAAGTCTGAGATTATCGGTCAACACTTTTAAGTATTGGGCACATGATGGATAGATTATGTAGAAGACATGATTCTTAAGGTGACAGTCTAAATTATAAGATTAGCAATCGAGGGAATAAAGTTGAGTGCTTCATTCATATAAAGACTGTTATATTATCTATATTCTTAAACGGAGATGGTTTGTCTTGACCATTGGAGGTGGACTCTAAGAATAGAAACATTGGCACATTGTCACAGGTGACAATGTGTTGGATTATGACATAAAGTGAATTGATTTAGATTAATAACTCTGTCCTAAAAAATCAACTCACTTTAGACAATTATATGTATTGTATCTTAATCTTGAGATGAATAGTGGGCTCATTGTATTGACTTATGTCTTTTGATGTACCAAAGTGTAACATCCACATTTTAATAGTGGAACATATGTTGATTTGGTTGTACCATATAAATGGACTCATCAAGATAGCCATTTAGAAAAGCCGTCTTGACATCCATCTGCCAAAATTTTGTAACCGAGAGCGGCAACTATGGACTTGAGAATCTGGATGGACTTAAGCATGGCTACAGGCGAAAAGGTTTTCTCGTAATCGATTCCCTCCTTTTACGTATAACCCTTAGCTACCAGCCTAGCCTTAAAGGTTTCGACCTTTCCATCCACTCCTCTTTTCCTCTTGTAGATCCACTTACACCCTATGGGTTTTACCCCTTGGGGAAGATCCACAAGCTCCCAGACCTGATTAGTCTCCATAGACTTCATCTCTATGTTCAAGGCCTCTGTCTAAAGTTTTGAATCAACATCCTCCATAGCCTCTGCGTAAGTGTAAGGACCCTTGTCATGTTCATTTGGTTCAGCTAAGAAGGCCTCCCCATTGAACATGTACCTCTCGAGTTGACGCCTGATCCTCCCACTATGTCGAAGCCCCTTAGGGTGTTGTTCAGGTTCGTTTGGTTTTTCTACACTGATCGGAATGGTTTCATTTGGAACCTTCGAAGTAATCGGATCACTCCTTAACTCCTCAAGCACAACTTTGCTTCGAGGCTTAAAGTCGTCCATGTAACTCTCCTCAAGGAAAGTTGCATTAGTTGAAACCACGACTTTATTTTCCTTTGGGTTATAGAAATAACCCCTTTAGTCCCTTTTGGATATCCTACAAACATGCAAACTTCTAAACGTGCTTCTAACTTATTCGCTCCTTAAACTGGACATGAACTGGACATCCCCATATGCGAATATGGTTTAAGGATGTCTTCCTGCCCGTCCACAACTCGTGAGGAGTTTTAGGGATTTATTTTGAAGGCACATTGTTCAAAAGATAACATGCAGTTTGTAGTGCATATTCCCAAAAGGATAAAGGCAATGATGAATGACTCATCATGGACCTAACCATGTCCAATAAAGTCCAATTTCTTCTCTTCGCTATGCCATTCTGCTGCGGAGTGCCCAGCGTAGTCAAATGGGATAAAATCCCATTTTCTAATAAGTGTCCCAGAAACTCATTAGAAAGGTATTCTCTACCTCGATTAGATCGAAGTGCCTTTATGGGTCTACCCAATTGTTTTTCCACTTCAGCCCAAAACTCCCTAAACTTGTCAAAAGTTTCGCTTTTGTGGTGCATCAGGTACACATACCTATACCTTGAGTAGTCATCAATAAAAGTGACAAAGTACTCATACCCTCCTCGTGCCCAGATGTTCATCGGTCCGTAAACATCACTATGTACAAGTTCATGAACCCCTTCGGCCCTATTGCCCTTAGTCCCAAATGGTCTTTTGGTCATTTTACCCTCCAAACAAGATTCACATTGAGGTATAGATTCTACCTTTAAGTGACTTAAAGGTCCATCCCTTACCAGCCTTTGAATCCTATTCAGGTTAATATGACCAAGGCGTAAATGCCAAAGATAAGTCTTATTAGAATGAGAAGTTTTAGACCTTTTAGAGTTATTATCACTCATCTTAGCATTAAGCAGTAAGTCCATCTTAGGTTTGATAAAATATAGATTATTTTGCATCCACTAGAACAGATAAAAGATTTGTTTATACGAATCACCACTTTATTATTAAAAGAGACTAAACAAAAGTCTTTAAATAAACAAGCTATAGAAATTAAATTTCTTTTAAATTTAAGAACATAAAAACAATCTCGCAAAATTAAATTCCTATAATTATCAAAATAAAGATGGATGTCTCCCACTGCTTCCGCTGAGACCAAGGATCCATCGCCCATCCGAAGCATTAAGTCTTCATGAAGTAGACTTCTAGTTTTTTTTGAACCCCTACAGAGAAACACAAACATGATTAGTTGCACTAGAATCTATGACCAAAATGTCACTGGATTCCTCAACCAAACAAGTTTCTAAATACAGAAGATCACACCTACCTCCTTTGGAAAGGAAGTCTTTGCAATACTTCTTTATGTGCCCGACCTTCCCACAGAATAAGCACTTAAGCTTCTTTGGGTTCTTCTTCTTCTTCTTGATCTTGTTGTTAGCAGGAACAAAAGACTTTCCATTCTTGGCCCGTTGTTTCTTTCCATTCCCAGAATTGGGATTGGAACCAGAAGCAGCTACCAAATTGGCCTCTCCACCAGCAGGAGGCTCCCTGATCAGCAGTTTGAACTCCTGTAACTGTTTCATTAATTATGTTAAGGTCATATCATGCCTATTGCTTAAATTAAAAGTAGCTCTAAATGGAATAAATTCCTTTGACAGAGTCTCAAAGACCATAGTCATCTGAGTTTCAGCATCGATGTCGTCTCCATGGGTTTATGCCTTAGCGAGGTAACCTATGACCAACATCATGTGCTCCATTACATATGTCCCCAGCCTCTATTTACAGTTAAGAAGTTTTCGAAGCGCCCCTTGCTGCTTTGTTATGGCTTGGCCTTCAAACATATCTTCAAGATTATCCAAGATCTGCTTAGCAGTCTCATAATCCTGATGTTGAGCCTGCAGCACGTTGTTCATGCTAGCCATAACGTCGCAGCGGGCCTGATCATTTATATCTTTCCATCGATCGTACGCTTGGAATTGCTCATTAGTTGAGTCTCCCGTAGGCTCGGGAGGACAAGGGGTTGTCAGCACAAATTTTAGTTTCTCAAAGGAAAGGACGATATCCAGGTTCCGTTTTCAATCATTATAATTCTCCCCGGTTAATAGGTTTTTGTCAAGTATCAAAGATAAAGCGTTTTTAGACATTTTTAATCTACAATAAAGAATCATATACCAATCATAAGCAAACATATTATAATAATTTAGTAAGATAACACAATCATGTAAAAGCATACAAATGTGTTTATGTGTCAAAACCTTGAAAATATCACAACCTTACAACGATAATTCCTAACTCAGAATTCAACAAGCTCCTAGGGAGTCATGCTAAAATCAATCAGGAACACAAATCCTATCCTGATTAGTATATGCCATCCAGGACCCGTATGATCCAGCATATATTAATAATCATTTCTTTGGCCATTAATTTTATTAACAGAGCTCATAAGGAGGGTTAATAATAAAATTAACATGAGTGTATAACCATCATTTCAATATTTTATCCATGATTTACAATCACCACCTAGGGGTGTGCAACCATAAATCATGCTAAAATACCTTATCTTCTCAGAGATCCAATCTGGTACATGATAGAAATCCCTTCCTAGGGGTCGGGACCACCATATTCTTCCTATGGACCAACGATGGAGGCCTTAAGTCCTCTCTTCAAAAACCTTCTCCCACACAATCTTTTGAAATCAAGGTTTTATTTTAAAAGACATGCATGAACAATTTTAATATGAGTGGCACTCCCTATTCTATATGACATGTTATCAATATACATGGCAAAACATATTATAATTCAGACAAGCAAAGCAATTAAGCAAAGCTACAAGTAAAATAATAATAAATAACCGTAATATTATGGTTCCACCATAGAGAATAGAAAACAAAGATTACAAGAGAATAATCGAAACATATGATCGATTCTTCATTCTTGAATCTCTAAGCTGTATCCTTCTTCATGTAATTCCATCTTCAAGTCTTCAATCCCATATGAATCGAATACTCCATATTTCCGGTCAAATCCATATTTAATGTTTCTCATAATTCTCTCAAAAATAAAATTAAAATTGCATTAAAACAAAAATGCACCTTTGTTGAAAATTTTCAGCTCTCTGCCGGCAAGCCGATCTGTGTGGTTGGCCTCCGGTCATGACCCATCGGCCTGCCGAACTAGAAGTTCAGCCTGCCGCTAGAGCCGCCTGATTTTTGCCCCGCTGACGGCCTTCCGAACCTCACATCTGGCCTGCTGATCTACGACCATCGGCTTGCCAAACTGGAGAGTTTGGCATGTCGACCTAGTAGAAATCATCTTTTCTAGAATATACAATTTTTAATGCAATTCATCAATTTTATTTTCAACAATTCAAAAACATAAAATTAGAGACTCAAGAAATACATGGGTTCGCTATCATCCATCTTGTAGGTCCGTCTTGTCCGAATGATTATTTAATTACAAAATTTTTACAAATTTAAAATTGAATAATAATTCCTAGACGGAGATGATAGTCCGCCATCTAATTACATGAGAAAACTTAGATACATGTTCTCACCTCTAAGGAACCATAACCAGTATAAATTAATTAATTAATAAATAATTAAATAATGATTTAATCAACCATAATTAATTAATAGACATTCACCACATAATCCATGACAACATATAATATTATATAGAAACCTAGAGTGCCAACTCCCTATAAAATTAAATTCAAGCATAGAAGAGATTAAGATCATATAATTTATACGTATAGCATGATCACAAACTCGTAAATTTATATAAAAACCTTGGCTCTAATACCAATTGTTGGAAAAATAATACGTAGCGAAATTTTAAAAATTTTAAATCAGAGTATTTTTCAAAACACAAGTTTAACATGCTATATGTATAAATTAACCTGATCTTACAAACCTTGTATTCGTCGAAAAGCTCCCGAAATCTGTGTAAAGAAGTAACGTTCCAGAAGAGCCTCAACCAACTGGTCTTCTTTGCTATTCTCTATCCATGATCGGAATGAGTAGTATCACTCTTAATCTCTCAATTGATATGAATAAATCATTAGACTCACTCCCTATTTATAGAGGTTGGGTCTAGGGTCATTCCTTATCAAATAAGGTCTCAAAAATTTGAAACGGAATCAAATTCGGGTCAATATCGGATAAGATACGCGTAAAAACACGTGAAAATGAGCAATTTTTAATTCGCGCATAGGCAGGCCGAACTTGCCTAATCGGCAAGCCGAACTTTAGGATCGACATGCTGAGCTGCCAAAATAAAAATCATGCGAATATTTTATTTTCCACTTGAGATTATATAGGATAAAGCCTCAGTTTTAATTCAAATAACCCAATAGAGAAGTTATCTAATTAAAACAACTTTATCTAGATAATCTCTAAGAAAATAAATAGATTCCTAATAATTCTACAAGTTTATCTTGATTTAATTTGTCCAAAATTAAATCAACTGATAAACAGACAAGAATTCTCTGACCCCAATAATTCAACAAGTTTATCTTGAATTAATTTTGTTCACAAAATTAATTCAACCGACAAACAAACATGAATTATTTGATTCTTTCAAATTTTCAACCAATCTAATAAATCGACATAAGTTACCAATTATTGTAAAAGCACACCGTATCGTTACATGATTTTGTGTGCTAGCAAATGGGACCAAATGGACCTATATAGTTCAAGCTCCCGATAATTATGAAACCTAATATCCCAGATATACATTTCATAATTATCAACTCCAACGCTACTCTACTAAAAGCTTGGAGCTGCACTCTCGAACTCTATAGAATTACAAAGCCTGTATAGCTAAGTCTCCATGACATATCATAGTGTATTGTATCCCCATAGGATTATCCATAATCAGCTTAAGGACAAGTTCTGTCTTACTTCCCGATTATTTTTATCTTACGTTCCATTATCTCACCATTGTAAAACTTACCATCCAAAGACAGTGTACCATTCGGTTACACCTATGTATCCAAATGGTTGAGCACTCCAGTTTTCCAATTATAGGATAACGCATATAAGTTGATATCACTACTCCTAAAGAGGAGCTATGGATTCGATATTTATGAATAACAGGTCTATGTCATCAAGAGTCATGCCTCCAACGTATCGGCATGCATACCACTATTAAGATGTGGGTGTCACCCTTTGGTACATCAAAAGACACAAGTGAAGACAACGGGCCCACTAGTCATCTCAGGATTAAGATGCAATACAAATGATTGTCTAAAGTGAATCGATTTGCCAAGACAGAATTATTAATCCAAATCAATTCACTTTATGTCCCAATCCAACACATCGTCACCTATGACAACATGCCAATGTTTCTATTCACGGAGTCCACCTTCGATGGTCAAGACAAACCATCTCCCAATAGGGATATAGACAACATAACAATCTTTACATTAATAAAGCGTCCAACTTTATGCTCTCGATTGCGGATCTTATGATTTAGACCGTCACCTTAAGAATCGTGTCTTCTGCATAATCTGTCCATCATATGCCCAATTCTTAAACGTTTAGACCGATAGTCTTAGACTATTGTTTGCTTATCATACATTCAACAAATATGAAAGTAAAGAGGACAAGATTTGGTATATAAATAATAAATGAATTCTTTATTGATAAAAATGTCTTCAAAAACTCATTACATTTTTACTCCTTAGGGCATACATGTATAACAATGCCGACCACTTAGGATCAACTTGTCAAAGTTGTGAGATTCAGCCTGTTGATGAAACCCATCAGCCTGCTATTTTAAGAAAGACAATTTGGCCTATTGAACTTGGAAGGTTTGGCCTGTTGAAGTACAATGTTCAATAGTACATAAATAAAACATTAAATGTTTGCTATGCATATATCATAAATGACATGAACATTCCGAGCACATCAATTCTACATGGCTATCATGTGTCATAAGAAATCACATAACACCATTAAATATCTTGCATTAATCATTAAAAGGGAAACGGTGGGTGTTACAATTCTCCCCACCTTATAAGAGTTTCATTCTCAAAACTCAAAACAATTGTGGATATTTGACTCCCCTATCATCTTTATGTTCTTAGGTAGCCTCTTCCACTTGATGATTTCACCATAAGATCTTGACCAGAGGAATTTCTTTTTTTCTCAAGATTTTAGTTTTCCAATCAAAATCTCATCTGGCTTTTCTTCATAAATGAGATCTTCTTGTATTTCAATCACCTGTGGCTTGATCATATGCGTAGGATCTAAGACATACTTTTTGAGCATCGAAACAAGAAACATTTCATGAATGGATGACATCCCTGATAGCAAATTCAACTAGTAAGCTACATTGCCTATTCACTTCACAATTTCATAAGGTCCAACAAACCTTGGTTCAACTTGCCTTTCTTACCGAACTTCATAACCCACTTCATTGGTGCAACTTTTAAGAATACAAAATCGCCTATAGCAAATTCCAAGGGTCTTCTTCTTTTATCAACATAGCACTTATGTCAGCTTTAAGCGGTCCCTATTCTTTTTCATATCAACTTTATCATCTCAAAAGTCTCGTTGACAAAATTAGTCTTTTCATTATCATCGCTTTCCATCATTTTTTTTCACTAGCTTTATGCCAACATCTAGGCGACCTGCATTTCTGCCCATACAGGGTGTCATAAGGTGCCATTCCAATTGTCACTTGATAGTTGTTGTTATAAGTGAATTTTGCGGCATGAAGCATATCTTCTAAAACCATATTAGCCTTCTCCATTTGGACATTAGTCTATGGATGTAAAGCTATGCTAAATGCAACTTGGTTCCATGAAGTCTATACTTTTCTAAAATTTGGACGTGAACGTACCTTTGTGATCAAAGATGATACACATAGGGATTCCATGAAGTAGCACTATCTCCTTGACATAAAGTTCTGCTAACCGCTCCATAGAGTAATTGATACTATTAGGAATGAAATGCACTGTCTTCATCAATCGGTCAACAACAACCTAAATGGCATGAAATCCATTCATAGTTCTAGGCAACCTTATGATGAAAGCCATTGCAATTTCTTCCTGTTTCCATTCCGATATCTGAATTGATTGCAAATCGCCTCTAGGTCTTTGGTGTTCAGTTTTGGCTTGTTAACGCGTGAAACATTTCTTTACATAATTAGCAACATCACGCTTTATTCCAAACCACCAAAAGCTATCCCTAAGATCATTGTACATCTTTGTTATGCCTAGATGAATTGAGAAGGAAGTATCATGAATTTCTAATAATATCCTTTCCCTTGGGAACACATAAGTGGCTCTTATGATATAAACTTCCATCATCAGTAATACGAAACTCTTTACATTTTCCTTCATTGATTTCCCACTTGATTCTTGCAAGATTTACATATTCATCTTGTTTAATCTGAATCTCATCAAACAACGATGAAGCAAGAGTCAATGCTAAAAAATGACTGAAGTCTAGGATTTCTTTCTTCAAAGGTTGAGACATCGCTTGTAATGACATCAATGTTGCTACAGTCTTCTTACTCAGAGCATTAGCCACCTAATTAGCCTTTCTTGGATGATAAAGGATTTCATAATCATAGCCCTTCACCAACTCTATCCATCCCTGCTGCCTCATATTCAAGTCCTTCTGAGTGAAGAAGTACTTTAAACTTCAATGATTTGTGAAGATCTTACATTGAACTCCATACAAGTAGTGTCTCCAAATCATTAGTGCAAAAGCCATAGCTGCCAACTCAAGCTCATAAGTGGGATAGTTCTTCTTGTAATCTTTCAATTGTCTTGATGTATAGGCAATTAGTCTATCATTCTACATCAACACTGCACCAAGGCCCATCTTAGAAGGATTAATCTAAATTACAAATCCATCATTCCCTTTGGGAATAGCCAAGATTTGAGTTACATTCAACCTTTTCTTCAATTCTTGAAAGCTTTTCTCACATGCATCTGTCCATTCAAACTTCTTTCCTTTGCTATTTAGATTTGTGAGAGGCTTCGCTATCTTGAAGAAATCCTTCATAAACTTCCAGTAATAACCAACTAATTCCAAGAAGCTTCTTATCTCACTTCCATTCTTGGGTTGCTTCCAGTTAAGAACAACTTTGACTTTAGTAGGATCCATCATTATTCCATCCTTCGACACAACATGACCCAAGAAAGATACACTATTGAGCCAAAACTCAAACTTAGAGAACTTATGTCTCTTTAGGGTCTCTAGTACAATCCTCAAGTGTTTAGCATGCGCTTCAAATACACTAAAATATCATTGATAAGCACTATGGCAAATTTATCGAGATATTCCTTGAACACCTAATTCATCAGGTCCATAAAAGCTACAGGTGTATTCGTTTGTCCTAAAGGCATAGCTACAAATTCATATTGATCATATCTCAATCTAAATGTTGTTTTAGGGATGTCTTCGTCTTTTATCCTCAACTGATGATATCATGACTACAAATCAATCTTTGAAAACATAAATGTACCCTTAAGTTGATCAAACAAATCATCAATTTGAGGCAATAGGTATTTGTTCTTAATCGTCGCTTTCTTCATTTCTTGATAGTCCATGCAAAGTCTCATGGAACCATCCTTCTTCTTTACAAACAAAACTAGTGCTCCTCATGGCAAATGACTTGGTTGGATGTAGCCTTTATCAAGGATTTCCATTGAACGAGAATGTAACTCTTTCAATTTTGCTAAAGCCATTCTATATGGTGCCTTGGAAATCAGATCAATGACTGGAGCAAGTTCAATCTCAAATTCAATTTCTTTATCTAGAGGTAAGCCTAACAGGTCTTCCAAAACTACCTCTGGAAATTCTCAAACCAACATAACATCTTCAATCTTTGCCTTTTTTTTTTCTTGACTTTTGTCTATGATGTTCACCAAATAACCCATATAGCCACTTGCTAACAACTTTCTTACTTTAACGACTAATAGAAACATATTTGGCTTTTTTCTTGACTCACCCACAAACAAGAATCTTTGTTCACCTTCCGAATGGAAAATCACCTTTTGTTTTCAACATTCGATAAAAGCATTATACTTACTCAGGAAATCCATCCTGAAAATCATATCATAGTCATACATATCGATTATAGTAAGATCGACAAAAAGTTTTCTTTTGAAAATCTACAAAGGAACTGTATGTAAAAAATGCATAGCAATTATAACTTTCCTGGAGGGTAGTGTCGTAGTGAACCCCTATCTCATAGGTTCTAGATATTCTCCTAACTTCTTAGTAAAAGATGAGGATTCAAATGAATTTGTGGCACCTGTATTAAAAAGAGCAAGTCCATTAAAAGAAAGACTTGAAATTTGATCTGTGACATGATTAGAGGTTTCAGCTATTACTTGCTCATTTTTCTTTTCATAACAATGAGCATTGTTAGGTGGGGCTTTAAGTCTTCCTTGGTTTATCAGTGGTCCTTCTAAGGTGGCTTGCACATGGTGGAGTTGGGCATTAGGAGCTCTCTGCTAAACTTGAACATTGGATTAGTTAGGGTAGTTCCTCGCAAAGTGATCCTTACTTCTATAGAGAAAACACTGGTTTGTTCCAAGAAGATATTCACCTAGATGTTTCTTTCCACATTTGGTACATGGCTGTATCTGCCTGTTATTGTTGTTATACCGACCACCACTATGTTTCTTATTATTTTGACCTTGCTAGTTCTAGAAATTGCCCTTTTTCTTGTTGTTCTTCTAGTTTTGGTTGTTGTTGTTTTTTCTACCTTGGGGGTAGTTCTGAGTGTTTGCATTATCCGTCGGATGACTAGTTGAGGCTGGTTTCTTCTTATCTTTAACAAGCAGAATTCAGCTTGTTTGCCCTTAAAACAAGTTGTTCTTGATTTTTGGGTGGACTTGCTCCATCAACGATTGCTGCAATTTCTAGTCGAAGAACTCTAATCCACCTTTGGACCCTCTCGCCTTTGTCACTGACCATTCTTGGGCAAAGGCATGCCAACTAATCAAACTTAGCATCCACATCATTTACTAACATACCTCCTCGACGAAGATTCTCGAACTCCTCATAATGTTTTTGAGTGATGTCACATGGAAGAACTTTGCATTGAATTCATAAACAAAATCTGCCCATGTCATCTCGTCTACATTTCTACTTTGCTCGATTCCATTCCACCGGATTTTGGCTTCCATGGTTAGATAATACGAGGCACAAAGGACCTTCTCATTTTCAATGAAACTAATTGTAACACCCCGAAGTTAATTAAATAGAATTAGAATGTTAAATGGTGAATTAGTGTGCCATGATAAGTGTTTTAAACTTAATTTGATTACTTTGTGGAAATCTTGTGTTAATTACGTTTTGATGATTTTTAATTGTTCTAAATTATTTTTGATTGTTAATTTAAGTTTTAATAAAATAATTTGATTTGAAAATAATGTACCGTTGCACACAGTCTTGTGCAACTGCTTTTTCCTTTCCTCTATTTATTTTCTCTCTCTCTCCTTTCCTCTCATTTCTCTTTCTTCTCTCTCTAAAATTTTTAAAACAAATTTTGTTTTCAAGCTTCGGGCTAGGAGATCGAAGGCTCGGGAACAAGATTCAATAACAAAAACAACGTTTTCAAGCTTTGATTCGAGGTTAGATTTTAAAACTCAAAGTTTTTCTATTTTTTCAAAATTTTATTGCATTTTGAAATTTTAGAGTTTCTAAGCCTAGAAAAGCTTCAATCTAAGTTAGATGGACTTAGATTAGCTAGAATGTAAACTTCATTTCATTAAAAACGGATTAGAATCAAGATTTTTAATTTTTCTCTATTTTTTTCTATTTTTTGATTTTTGTAAAAATCTTGTTTTAAATCATTAAAAAATGTTCTATTATGATTTTCTATTGTTTATGATGATTATCCATGCCTGGGAATTGAGAAAACAGGTTAGATTTGAAGATTTGAAATTCAGAATGCCGAGACCCATGCGTGGAAATTTTTGGAATTTTTCCAGATCGGTAGGCCGAACTTCGTGTTCGATCAGTCATCCAACCGGCAGGCCGAACCTGGAGATGTTTGGCTGACCGAACCTGTTCCTCCGGCAGGCCAAACTGTGCAGTCCGGCAGGCCGAACCAGGGGAACCGACAGGCCGACCGAGCAAGGAGAAATTTTGTGATCTTCACCCGTTTTAAACTGTTTTGAACCCTGATTTAAATTTCAACTTTATACAATGATTTTATAAACCCAAATGGCACACTAGGACACCATGAGATGATTTAGTATCATAGGATATCTCGGGTTAGATGCTAATGAGCTAAGTTACTATGCATTTAGGATTTGTACGTGGATCCGCGGAGCTAACGTATAGCGGATCGGGATTACGGTGTGAGACACCAGTACGAGTATTGAGGTAGGACTTCTACCCCTTCTTTGGTAGCCATTTTTAAATACTTTGGCCTCAAATGGATTTTTACGAAAATGTTTTTAAATGACTTGTTGATAAAGGATTTTCATTATCTATTTTTTGAAACAGCAGATTGAGATGGATTTTATAATAAACTTCATAATGAATATGAATGATTATATCTGGTAAAGAAGAGATTTTATGTATCAAAGAGATATATATGTATATATATTTTAGGGCATGATGCCATCTTAGAGATCGGGTTGTGTAGTGAACAACCTCGGGGGCAGGTCCTGAAACCCAGCTGGGCCACTACAGTGGTGAGTCATGTATGGTTTGCCCAGGAAAGGAAAAATGGTACTCTTTTGATTAATTTATTTGAATTATTTTGGGAAGATTATATTTTATTTAATTTCACATTTAATTATTTATTCGTTGATTGTTCCAGTTCATTTTTATATATTTATTTGATTTATGCAATTTCTTTTAAAGTTGAATAATTTTCAAATATAGTCCTACTGAGCCTTTCGCTTACATTTTATCTGTTTTAAAATCTTAACCCTAGGTGGATATCAGCATAGGATTAGAGAAGAGTCCGCCGACCGGAGTTACGATCAGTAGAAGTATTTGGTAGGTTAAATTACCATTCAAGGCATGTAAGAATTTAACTTCTCTTTTATTCTGGACTGTGGTTGTATCATAATATTGTCAGTACTATATGTGCGTACACAATATGTGGGCTAGTGGGACTCATACGCGTTGCACCCCATATTTAATTATTTTAATGTTATTTCTATTTGTTTAATTATTATGATGATTCATTTATTTCTTTAACTTTTCTATTCAAACGATTTTAAAATTATCACCTTTTTATTTATAAATTTCACTCTAAAACCCTATTTTTAACTAAATCTTTACTTAATTAATTTAATTAAACCACCATGTCATCTCCTGTACTCCGGGGCGTGACACTAATGAGCTTCAAAGTGGCCTTGATCATCTTCAACCATCCTTGAGCGACCAGGGGATCCTTGGAACCTTTGAAGTCTACTTCCTTAACACGCCTTCATCTGACCAATAACAATTCTTGATCAATAGGTCTTGCTTTTGGTGTAGGAGCTAGGGCTTCCTCTCTTTGTGGCTAAGGAGGAGGTGGCTTGTTTTCACCTTGTCTCTCACCTCCTTGACTACTAATTCTAAGCTCCTCAATCTCTCTTCTTTAATCTTGAAGTCGTCATTGTAGTTCAGCAATCATCGTCAACAGTCTTACATTGGCCGGGATGTCATCACTAGCAATGGCTTGAGCATGAGTTTGAGTCTTGGATCTTTGACTTCCTAAAAGAATTATGAGCTTAGGAATGAACTTCCAATTTCACCAGATAAGATAGGATTTTGCTATTATATTATGTACTAAGGCATTTATCATTATACAACTAAATCTTATACTTATCATCAAACCTACATCCAAATGAATTTAACTTAATAGATACATACTTGGAGGACTTGAATTGACGTGTGGCGATGTGAATTGGAAACGAAAGCACTCTTTGATACCAAATCCTGTAACACCCCCTTATAAACGTTACAGATATCATTACTTTTATCCTTGTTATCATTATTTTAAGACAAACTATTCAAATAATACATAATTAATAAACACATCTCAAGATTCATACATACACATTTTCTTATATAAAAATATACTTATATATTTTAAAGCCACTTATATATTTTTAAATAGTTTATAAATACCAAATTAATAAAACCATAACTTAAACAAAATTTAAAATAGTCATTCAAATATGCTTTACCAATTTTGTAGGCTAAACTTTAGCTAATGGCAGGGCGAACATGACCCGCAGTTTAAACTTCAACCATTGGCAGGCTGTCAGAGGTTCTGCTAAATCATAATTTTAAAATATCCAAATAGGTAGGCTGATTAATACCTCAATAGTCTGGCCAATAATAGTCTACAGGCTGATCTACTTCATAAATTAAAAGAAACTTAAGACAAATTTGAATACATCATAGTGCAAAAAATTAACATAAAAACAAAAAAAAAATTATTCAATAAAATAATTTCCTTTCATGGTGTGCTTCCGTTTTCCAATCCATCATTCTTAGCACATACTTTCCTATCTCACAACATAAAATATTTTATGAAAATCATTATGTAACATCATATTCATAATCATCCTCATTGTACTAATACACTCGGCACAAGTTCATATAGAACATATCTTTCATTAAAACTTTCATATTAAAACTTCATTCATTTTATCTTTAGGGGCTCAAGTGTTTCACTATTATCATCATCATAGGCACGCTATCAAGAGAGGAGGCGGGTAACCAATCCCAAACCAAACATGACAATTCCAACTTTTGGACAACATCATAAATGTAACATTGGGTGTGCAACACTTAATTAGGTAATACATATGTATATATATATATATTTATACTTTTTAGTTTCAACATACCTCATGGTCAAAACATGCATTAATCCTTTTTGTAACATCAAAAGTTTTCATAATAAAACATTATGTAAAGTGTCATAGAAATCATCATAAAAAATATTCCCAAAGCTTTTCATAAACTTCATCATGTTGTAGGTGATAATGTACTTACTTGACTTGCTTACTAAACCTTAATTTAGATGACATTGCCATGGTCTCAATATGCTTACCTCTTGGAATGTTCATATAAATCATTCATATACACATAAAATTAAAATCCATTTTCATAAAATCCTCCAATACCATATTACATCATTTGTGCTTTCTTCTCTTGAAAATATTGAGTAAAAATTCCCCTTTTCCTACTTTTAGGACATAAAAATAAAAATACCAATAGAAAACCTTCTTGGCCTTTAAGGATTTACGACACATTGGGGCCATTTGGTATTATTTTCAAAATAGGTGAAAATATTTTTGTTTTGAAAATTGAGAATTTTTCAAGAACTATGCTGAGAGTGTTTTTAAAATTTTTTCCTTGAAAAATGCGCGAAACATTTCTAAAAATTTTGAGAACAAAACCAAACGGGGCCAATAATTCAAAATTTGCATACAATTAAAGCATGAAACTTTACAGGGATAAAGTTAATGTATATATAAATCACCCTAGCTTTTCCTTATATTAAAAAATTTCATTTGATAGTTAAAATAAGTCACATATTTCATAACATAAAATCTGCCAGCATAGACAGAACAATAAGCAGCCCTAACTAAACTCTATATAATAAATTATCTATCTTATAAAATAATTTAATAAAAATATTATATATAATAGACACATAAAACTTCAACATATCAAAAATTTAGCTTCAAATAAATTTAGGACAATTCAAAATATACATTGAACTCAGGGGTAAAATTAACTTTAAATATGTAAGGTAGTGAACACCCTTTGATTAACATATAAAAAAATCATGTAAAACAATAAAATAAAATTACTTTGACCATAAAATTTTTATGACAACCTACAAACATAAAAGTACAATACCAAAAAAATTTTTGTTGCCAAACAATATCATATAAACATAATAAAATGTCATACAAACAAGAAGTCTAGAATTTATAAGTCTAAAAGCAATAAAAACCTAACTTAAAGAAAGTTCAAGAACTCATAAACTATCCATAGAAAACTATGAAACTTTCTCGGTCATCGCCTAACAAATAAATGAACATTTCTACAAAATTTTATAAAAATCAAAGTGCATTTGCCCCTTGAATGTAGACTATGTTTTTGTAAAACTTTAATGGTCAACAATAGCTTGATCATGAGTGGCAGAGAATGAGAATTCAATATCATAGCATACATCACCAAATGATGTGAAACTTTGAGCAACATCATATAGCACATACATAAACATCATACTAAAATTTCATGGGAAATGGACATTTGTAGTCAAAGTTATGGGAGATAGAATTTAAGAGAAAATATAAACACAAAATAACCATAGAATGAATTCTTACCTCAATATGGTCCTCCTTTAATTTTCTTTGAATTTGTCTAAGAGAAGACTTGATATTTCTTCCAAGTCTTTGCATCCAAAACAAGGATGAAAAGAAGGAAAAGGAGAGAATGTGGGAGAAAGGGAGGGATTAAGAGAATTTTTATGAGAGAGAGATATGCGTAAAGAATGGGAATGCTATGAAAGGAAATAACCTTCTCTATAATTGTAGTAGATTTTCTTAAAAAATTGGGTGTATACTTATGGAAAATGGAGAGAAACTAGGAAGGAAAATTAATGATTCAATAGGGAAACATAATGATAATATCTTGACCAACCATGTATAGAATTCCAAATAAGTCAACTAATCCATAATTAAGGAAATAAAAGGATAGAAAATAATTTAGGGTTCCAAAAATTGCTCTACTTGCCTAATTTTAATTTCCAAAATAGGTAGCCTCATCATGAAATCCAATCACCATAAAATGTCAACTATGTCGCCCATATAGAATAGGGAAAGAGATAAAATATGCCAAAATGCAAAATTTTACAGCACATTATTTTAATAATCAATGCCACTATTTTTGGAGACAGCCGCCTTCAACCTGCTGATGACTCAAGATCAACCTACCGAAGTTGTGAGATTCGGCCTGTCAAAGAAACCCATCGGCCTGCCATTTTTAGAAAGACACTTCAGTTTGCCAAACTAGGAAGGTTCGGCCTGCTGAAGTACAATGTTCAATAGTACACAATTAAAACATTCAATATTTACTATGCATACATCATAAATGACATGACCATCCCAATCTCATCAATTCCACGTGAATGTTATTAGATGTGTATGCCCTAAGGATAAAAATGTAATATGTTTTTAGAGATATTTTTATCAATAAATAATTCATTCATTATTTATAGACCAAAACTTGTCCTCCTTACATTCATATTTATTGAAAGTATGTTAAACAAATAATAGTCTAAGATTGTCAGTCTTAACCTTTAAGAATTGAGCATATGATGGACAGATTATGGAAAAGACATGATTCTTAAGGTGACAGCATAAATCATAAGATCTTTAATCGAGGAAATAAAGTTGGGTGCTTTATTCATGTAAAGATTGTTATGTTGTCTATATCACTATTGGCCATCGGAGGTGGACTCCATGTATAGAAACATTAGCACATTGTCATAAGGGATGATGTGTTAGATTGGGACATAAAGTGAATTGATTTGAATTAATAATTCTGTCTCAACAAATCGATTCACTTTAGACAATCATTTGTATTGTATCTTAATCTTGAGATGAATAGCGGGCCTGTTGTCTTGACTTGTGTCTTTTGAAGTACCAAAGGGTGACACCAACATTTTAATAGTGGTATGCATGCCGACACATTGGAGGCATGACTCTTGATAGCGTAGACCTATTATTCATAGATATGGAATCCATACCTCCTCTTTAGGAAGAGTGATATCCTTTTATATGCGTTATCTTGTAATTAAAAAACTGAAACACTCACCCATATGGATACATAGGTATAACCAAATGGTACATCATCTTTAGATAGTAAGTTTTTCGATGGTGAGATAATAGAACGTAAAATAAAAATAATCAAAAAGGTAAGATAGAACTTGTCTTTAAGCCGATTATGGATAATCCTATGGGGATATGATATATTATAATATGTTATTGAGACTTAACTATAGGCGCTTCATAATTCTATATAGTTTGAGAATGCAGCTCTAAGCTTTTAGTGGAGCAGCGTTCGAGTTGATAATCATGAAATGTATATCTGGGCTATTGGGTTTTATACTTATCAGTAGCTTGAACTATATCGGTCTACTAGGTCCCCTTTGCTAGCTCACAAAAATCCTATAATGATATGGCATGCTTTTCTAATAATTGGTGACTTATGTCAGATTTATCGGATTGGTTGAAATTCAGTAAAATCAAATAATTCATATCTGTTTATCGGTTGAATTAAATTTGAGATGAAATTAATTCAAAATAAACTTGTTGAATTATTTGGAATGGATATTCATGTCTGTTTATCGGTTGGATTAAGTTTGAATTAATTCAAGATAAACTTGTTGAATTATCAAGAATTCATTTATTTTCCTAGAAATTATCTAGATAAAGTTATTTTAATTAAATAACTTGTCTATTGGGTTATTCGAATTAAAACTGAGACTTTATCTCATAGAATCTCAGGTGGATAATAAAAGATTTGCTAGGATTTTTATCGCAGGTTTGGCATGCCTATCCTTAGGATCAGCCTACCAATGGAGCAAGTTTAGCATACTAGTTAAACATATCAGTATGCTGACCGTGCGATAAAAAGATCACGCGTTTTCACGTGGATTTCATTAGATATTGATTCAAATTTGATTTTGATTTGAATTTTTGAGACCTTATCTGATAAGGACTGACTCTTGGGCCCAATCTTTATAAAAGGGTAGTGAGTCTTATCATTATCTCGATCAATTGAGGGATTAAAAGTGAAACTCTACTGGTGCCTGGTGCAAGAGCTATACGTGTGAGCCCACACTCACTCCGATCATGGATAAAGAATAACAAAGAAGGCTAGTTGGTTAAGGTCCTTTTAGAATGTTACTTCTCTTCATTGATTGAGGAAGCTTTTTCGCATTTATAAGGTTAGTAAGATCTGGTTAATTTATGCATATAGCATGTCAAACTTGTGTTTTGAAAAATACTCTGATATAAAAATTTATAAAATTTTACTGCGTACTATTTTTTCAACAATTGGCATTAGAGCCTAGGTTTTTAGATATATTTGCAAGTTTGTGATCATAGTATATGTATAAATTACGTGATCATTATCTCTCCTATGCTTGAATTTAATTTTTAGAGAGTTGGCACTATAGGATTTCTATATATTATATGTTGTCATGGATTATATTGTAAATGTTTACTAATTAATTATGGTTGATTAAATTATTATTTTATTATTTATTAATTAATTAATTTATACTGTTATGGTTCCTTAAGAGTTGGAATGTATATCTAGGATTTTCATGTAATTAGAAGGCGAACTATCATCTCCACCTAGGAATTATTATTTAATTTCAAATTTGTAAAAATTTTATAATTAAATAATCATTTGGAGAAGACGGATCTAGAAACGAATCTAAAAGCTGACCTAGAAGATGGATGATGGCATTCCTAGGTATTTCCTGAGTCTCTAATTTTATGTTTTGAATTGTTGAAAATAAAATTGATGAATTGCATCAAAAATTGTATTTTCTACAAAGAGGTGATCTCTGCTTGGCCAGTATGCTGAACATCTAGGTCCGGCAGGCCGATGGTCATAGATTGATAGGCCAAACATAAGGTTCGACAGGCTGTTAATTGGATAGAAATTAGGTGGCTCTAGCAGCAGGCCGTCAGTTGGACAAAAATCAGGTGGCTCTAGCGGTAGACCGTCAATTGGACAATTGTCATGACCGATAGGCCGACTTGAAAAGATCGATAGGCCAAAGGGTCATGAGGCGATCATATAGATTGGCCTACGGCCAAAGAGCTAGAATTTTTTTTAGAAATGGTATAGTTTTTGATATAGTTTTAATTTTATTTTTGGGACAATTCTAAGAAGTATTAAATTTGGATATAACCAAAAATATGGAGTATTAGATTCATACAGGATTGAAGACTTAAAGATGGGCATTACATGAAGAAGGATACAGCTTGAGGATTCAAGGATGAAGAATCAATAATATGTTTTGATTATTCTCTTGTAATCTTTCTTTTCTATTCTCTAGGGTGGGCCATAATATTATGGTTATTTTTTATTATTTTCCTTATAGCTTTGCTTGATTGCTTTGCTTGTCTGCATTATAATATGATTTGCATGTATATTGATAACATGCTATATAAAATAGGGAGTGCCGCTCAATTAAAATTTGTTCATGCATGTTTTTAAAATAAAACCTTGATTTCAAAAGATTAAGTGGGAGAAGGTTTTTGAATAGAGGACCTAAGGCCTCCATCATTGGTCCATAGGAAGAATATGATGGTTTCAACCCCTAGGAAGGGACTTCATCATGTACTAGGTTAGATCTCCTAGAGGATAAGGTATTTTAGCATGATTTATGGTTGCACACCCCTAGGTGGTGATTATCAATCATGGATAAAATATTAAAATGATGCTTACACACTCATGTTAATTTTATTATTAACCTCCTCCAGGAGCTCTGTTAATAAAATTAATGGCCAAAGAAATGATTATTAATATATGCTAGATCATACAGGTCCTGGATTGCATATATTAATCAGGAAAGGATCCGTGTTCCTGATTGAATTTGGCATGACTCCCCTAGGAGCTTGTTCAATTCTAAGTTAGGAATTATTGTTGTAAGGTTGTGATATTTTCAAGGTTTTGACACATAAATACATTTGTATGTTTTTTACATGATTATGTTATCTTACTAACTTACTATGCTATGTTTGCTTATGTTTAGTATATGATTCTTTATTGTAGATTAAAAATGTCTAGAAATACTTTATGTTTGATACTTGACAAAAACCAACTAACTGGAGGGAATTACAATGATTGAAAATAGAACATGGATATCATCCTCTCCTTTGAGAAATTGAAATTTGTGCTGACAACCTTTTGTCCTCTCGAGCCTATGGGAGATTCCACTAATGAGCAATTCCAAATGTAAACAATTAGGCCTGCTGCTATGTTGTGGCTAGCATGAACAACATGCTATAGGCTCAACATGAGGATTATGAGACTGCTAAGCAGATTTTGGATAATCTGGAAGAATGTTTGGAGGCTAGGCCTTAACTAAGCGGCAAGGGGTGCTTCAAAAACTCTTAAACTGTAAGCATAGACTAGGGACATCTATAAAGGAGCACATGATGTTGGTCATGGGTTACCTCGCTAAGGCCTAAACCAATGGAGCCAACATCAATGCTAAAACTTAGATGACTATGGTCTTTACGACTCTGTCAAAGGAATTTATTCCAGTTAGAGCTACATTTAATTTGAGCAATAGGCAAGATATGACCTTAATAGAATTAATGAAACAATTACAGGAGTTTGAACCGCTAATCAAAGAGTCTCCTGCTAGGCGAGACTCCCTGAATAGCAATTCTAATTTGGCGGCTGCTTCTGGTTCCAATCTCAATTTTGGATATTTGTCATGCGGTCAGGATTGTAAGTCGATTTCAAGCAAATCTGGGTCCGAACCACTGGGTTATGGTAAAGCATATTTTCAAGTACCTAAGAAGGTCTCGAGGGTATATGCTTGTGTATTCAAGTGAGGACTTATCTCCTCTAAGATATACTAACTCAAATTTTCAATCCTGTCTGGATTCTAAGAGATCGACTTTGGGTTTTTTGTTTACTTTGGACAGTGGTGCCATCAGTTGGAGAAGTGTGAAGTAAGATTGCACAAGTTCCTTAGGGATCTTGAAGTAGTTCTTTATCTAGATAAGGCAGTAGCTATTGGAAAAATAATACGCAGTGGAATTTTAAAAATTTTAAATCAGAGTATTTTTCAAAACATAAGTTTGGCATGCTATATGTATAAATTAACCTAATCTTACTGACCTTGTATTCGTCGAAAAGCTCCCGAAATCTATGTAGAGAAGTAACGTTCCAGAAGAGCCTCAACCAACTGGTCTTCTTTGCTATTCTCTATCCACGATCGGAGTGAGTGTGGGCTCATATGTACAGCTCTTCCTCAAGGTGACTCTCCTTCCAACCAATTGAGAGAACCCAAAGCTAGTGTTCGTGATTTGTGAACAAGAGCTCTTAGGGAGTTTCAGATTCTCACCAGCAGAGTGTCACTCTTAATCTCTCAATTGATCTAAATAACTCATGAGACTCACTCCCTATTTATAGAGGTTGGGTCTAGGGTCATTCCTTATCAGATAAGGTCTCAAAAATTTGAAACAGAATCAAATTCAAGTCAATATCGGATGAAATCCATGTAAAAATGCATGATTTTTATTCCGCGCATAGGCAAGCCAGACTTTTTCATAGGCAGGCCGAACTTGCCCCATCGACAGGTCAAACTTTAAAATTAGCATGCCGAACTATCGAAAAAAAAATTTCAGCAAATCTTTTATTTTCCACCCGAGATTCTATAGGATAAAGCCTCAGTTTTAATTCAAAAAACCTAATAGAGAAGTTATCTAATTAAAACAACTTTATCTAGATAATCTCTAGGATAATAAATAGATTCCTAATAATTCTACAAGTTTATCTTGATTTAATTTATCTGAAATTAAATTAATTAACAAACAGACAAGAATTATCCAATCCCAATAATTTAACAAGTTTATCTTGATTTAATTTTGTCACAAAATTAATTCAACCAATAAACAGACATGAATTATTTGATTCTTTCAAATTTCAACCAATCTAATAAATCTGACATAAGTCACCAATTATTATAAAAGCATGCCGTATCGTTACAAGATTTTATGAGCTAGCAAAGGGGACCAAATGGACCAATATAGTTCAAGCTCCTCATAATTATGAAACCCATTATCCTAGATATACTACATTTCATAATTATCAACTCCAACGCTCTCCACTAAAAGCTTGGAGCTGCACTCTCGAACTCTATAGAATTACAAAGCCCGTATAGCTAAGTCTCCATGACATATCATAGGGTATCGTATACCCATAGGATTATCCATAATCGGCTTAAGGACAAGTTCTGTCTTACCTTCTTGATTATTTTTATCTTACGTTCCATTATCTCACCATCAAAAAACTTACCATCCAAAGATAGTATACCATTCGGTTACACCTATGTATCCAAATGGTTGAGCACTCCAGTTTTTCAATTACAGTATAACGTATATAAGAGGATATCACTACTCCTAAAGAGGGGCTATGGATTCCATATCTAAGAATAACAGGTCTAAGTCATCAAGAGTCATGCATCCAATGTACTAGCATGCATACCACTATTAAGATGTGGGTGTCACCCTTTGGTACATCAAAAGCCACAAGTCAAGACAACAGGCCCACTATTCATTTTAGGATTAAGATACAATACAAATGATTGTCTAAAGTGAATCGATTTGCCAAGACAGAATTATTAATCCAAATTAATTCACTTTATGTCTGGATCCAGCACATCTTCACCTATGACAACGTGCCAATGTTTCTATTCACGGAGTCCACCTCCAATGATCAAGACAAACCATCTCCCAATAGGAATATAGACAACATAACAATCTTTACATGAATAAAACACCCAACTTTATTCCATCGATTGCGGATCTTATGTTTTTAGACCATCACCTTAAGAATCGTGTCTTCCGCATAATCTGTCCATCATATGCCCAATTCTTAAAGGTTTAGACTGACAGTCTCAGACTATTATTTGCTTATCATACATTCAACAAATATGAACGTAAAGAGGACAAGATTTGGTATATATAAATAATAAATTCTTTATTGATAAAAATGTCTCCAAAAATATATTACATTTTTACTCCTTAAGGCATACATGTCTAACAATATCTCACTTGCACTAAGTGAGTAAATATGACAAATCTCGCATCCCTATAGCTTCCACATGCCTATCGAAGACTCTCCCAATAAGTGTCTTCGTGAATGGATCAGCTAAATTGTCCTCTGACGCGATTTTGCACGCCGTGACATGCCTGCCCTCGATAAAGTCCTTTATCACATGATACTTCCAATCAATATGCTTACTCTTCTTATGAAATCTTGGTTCCTTAGCTTTAGCTACCGCTGCACTGTTATCACAGTATAGTGATACCACATTATCCATACCAAGAACTACCTCAAGATCCCCAAGGAACTTGTGGAGCTACGCTGCTTCTTTCGAAGCATCACTAGCTACCACATACTTGGCCTCTATCGTTGAATCCAAAGTGCAATCTTGCTTCGCACTTCTCCAACTAATGGCACCACCACCCAGAGTAAACATAAACCCAGAAGTCGATTTCCTCAAATCCAAACAAGATTGAAAATCTGAGTTAGTATATCCTAGAGGAGTTAAGTCCTCACCCGAATATGCAAGCATATACCCTTGAGTCCTTCTCAGGTACTTGAAAATATGCTTAACTGCAACACAATGGTTCGGTCCTGGATCCGCCTAAAATCGACTTACAATCCCAACCGCATAACAAATATCTGGTCGTGTGCAAGGCATGGCATACATGTGGCTACCCACTGCCGAAGCATAAGGCATCTTCTTCATGTATTCTCTTTCTTCATTAGACTTTGGAGAGTCTTTCTTAGAAAGAGTAATTCTAGACCTATATGGTTGCCCACCTTTCTTAGAATCCTGCATTGCATACCTCCTGAGAATTTTATCTATGTAGCTGGCTTGTGAGAAAGCTATCATTTTGTTCTTCCTATCTCGAAAGATCTGGATACTGAGAACAAAATTAGCCTCACCCAAGTCCTTCATGTCAAACTATTTGGTCAATCATAATTTGACCGACGACAATGCCCCAATGTCATTGCCAATTAGCAGAATGTCATTCACATAGAGCAGTAGAAAAACGGCCTTTTCCTCCTTAATGTGTTTGTAAACACATGGCTCATCCACATTTTGTGAGAACCCATAAGTCTTAATCACTTGATCAAATCTTATGTTCCAAGAATGGGAAGCTTGCTTAAGTCCATAAATTGACTTTAGCAACTTACAAACCTTACCCTATTAACCCTTGATCTTGAACCCTTCTCGTTGTTCCAAATAAATGGACTCATCAAGATAGCCATTTAGAAAAGCCGTCTTGACATCCATCTGCCAAATCTCATAATTGAGAGCGGCAGCTATGGACAAGAGAATCCAGATGGACTTAAGCATAGCTACAGGCGAAAAGGTTTCCTCGTAATTGATTCCTTCCTTATGCGTATAACCCTTAGCTACCAGCCTAGCCTTAAAGGTTTCAACCTTTTCATCCACTCCTCTTTTCCTCTTATAGATCCACTTACACCCTATGGGTTTTACCCCTTGGGAAGATCCACAAGCTCCCAAACCTGATTAGTCTCCATAGACTTCATCTCTGTGTTCATGGCCTCTGTCCAGAGTTTTGAATCAACATCCTCCATAGCCTATGCATAAGTGTAAGGATCCCTGTCATGTTCATGTGGTTCAGCTAAGAAGGCCTTCCCATTGAACATATACCTCTTGGGTTGACGCCCTATCCTCCCACTACGCCGAAGCCCCTTAGGTTGTTGTTCAAGTTCGTTTGGTTTTTCTACACTAATTGGAACGGTTTCATTTGGGACCTCCAAAGTGATCGAATCACTCCTTAACTCCTCAAGCACCACTTTGCTTCGAGGCTTAAAGTTGGCCATGTAACTCTCCTCAAGGAAAGTTGCATTAGTTAAAACCACAAGTTTATTTTCCTTTGGGTTATAGAAATAACCCCCTTTAATCCCTTTTGGATATGCTACAAACATGCAAACTTCTAAACGTGCTTCCAACTTATTCGTATCCTTAAACAGGACATGAGCCGGACATCCCCATATGCGAATATGGTTTAAGGATGTCTTCCTACCCGTCCACAACTCATGAAGAGTTTTAGGGATTGATTTTGAAGGCACATTGTTCAAAAGATAACCTGCAGTTTGTAGTGCATATCCCCAAAAGGATAAAGCAATGATGAATAACTTATCATGGAACTAACCATGTCCAATAAAGTCCTATTTCTTCTTTTTGCTACGCCATTCTGTTGCGAAGTGCTCGGCGTAGTCAAATGCGATAAAATCCCATTTCCTAATAAGTGTCCCAGAAACTCATCAGAAAGGTATTCTCTACCTCGTTTAGATCGAAGTGTCTTTATGGGTCTACCCAATTGTTTTTCCACTTCAGCCTGAAACTCCCTGAACTTGTCGAAAGTTTAGCTTTTGTGGTGCATCAGGTACACATACCCATACCGTGAGTAGTCATCAATAAAAGTGACAAAGTACTCATA
Organism: Artocarpus hirsutus; assembly: GCA_946598075.1. NCBI lineage: Eukaryota > Viridiplantae > Streptophyta > Magnoliopsida > Rosales > Moraceae > Artocarpus > Artocarpus hirsutus. Next base: position 12,157 of record CAMOHE010054295.1, on the reverse strand, counting down.
CCCTCCTCGTGCCTAGATGTTCATTGGTCCGCAAACATCACTATGCACAAGTTCTAGAACCCCTTCAGCTCTATTGCTCTTAGACCCAAATGGTCTTTTGGTCATTTTACCCTCCAAACAAGATTCACATTGAGGTATAGATTCTACCTTTAAGTGATTTAAAGGTCCATCCCTTACCAACCTTTGTATCCTATTCAGGTTAATATGACCAAGGCACAAATGCCAAAGATAAGTCTTATTAGAATGAGAAGTTTTAAGACTTTTAGAGTTATTATCACTTATCTCAGTATTAAGCAGTAAGTCCATCTTAGGTTTGATAAAATATAGATTATTTTGCATCCATCCAGAACAGATAAAAGATTTGTTTTTACGAATCACCACTTTATTATAAAAAGAAACTAAATAAGAGTCTTTAAATAAACAAGCTACAGAAATTAAATTCCTTTTAAATTTAGGAACATAAAAACAATCTTGCAAAATTAAATTCCTATAATTATCAAAGTGAAGATGGACATCTCCCACTACTTTCATTGAGACCAAGGATCCATCGCCCATCCAAAGCGTGAAGTCTTCATGAAGCAGACTTCTCGTTTCTTTGAACCCCTGTAGAGAAACACAAACATGATTAGTTGCACTGGAATCTATGACCCAAATGTCACTAGATTCCTCAACCAAACAAGTTTCTAAATACAGAATATCACACCTACCTCCTTTGGAAAGGAAGTCTTTGTAATGCGTCTTTATGTGCCTGACTTTCCCACAGAAAAAGCACTTAAGCTTCTTCTTCTTCTTGCTCTTGTTGTTAGCAGGAATAGAAGACTTTTCATCCTTGGCTCGTTATTTCTTTCCATTCTCAGAGTTAGGATTGAAACTAGAAGCAACCGCCAAATTGGCCTTGCCACCCATAGGAGACTCCTTGATCAGCAGTTCAAACTCTTGTAACTGTTTCATTAATTCCGCTAAGGTCATATCCCGCCTATTGCTTAAATTAAAAGTAGCTCTAAATGAAATAAATTCCTTTGACAGAGTCTCAAAGACCATAGTCATATGAGTTTCAGCATCAATGTCGGCTCCATTGGTTTGTGCCTTAGCGAGGTAACCATGACCAACATCATGTGCTCCTTTACAGACATCCTCAACCTCTGTCTATAGTTTAAGAGTTTCCAAAGCGCCCCTTGTCGCTTTTTTATGGCTTGGCCTCCAAACATATCATCAAGATCATCCAAGATCTACTTATCAGTCTCATAATCCTGATGTTGAGCTTGTAGCACGTTGTTCATGCTAGCCATAACATAGCAGCGGGCCTGATCATTTGCATCTTTTCAATGATCGTACACTTAGAATTGCTCATTAGTTGAGTCTCCCATAGGCTCGGGAGGACAAGGGGTTGTCAGCACAGATTTTAGTTTCTCAAAGGAAAGGATGATATCTAGGTTCTGTTTCCAATCATTATAATTATCTTCGGTTAATAGGTTTTTGTCAAGTATCAAAGATAAAGCGTTTTTAGACATTTTTAATCTAAAATAAAGAATCATATACCAAACATAAGCAAACATATTATAATAATTTAGTAAGATAACACAATCATGTAAAAGCATACAAATGTGTTTATCTGTAAAAACCTTGAAAATATCACAACCTTACAACGATAATTCCTAACTCAAAATTCAACAAGCTCTTAGGGGAGTCATAATTCAATCAAGAAAATGGATCCCCTCCTGATTAATATATGCTATCCAGGACCTGTATGATCCAGCATATATTAATAATCGTTTCTTTGGCCATTAATTTTATTAACAGAGCTCCTCGGGAAGGTTAATAATAAAATTAAAATGAGTGTATAGCCATCATTTTAATATTTTATCCATGATCTACAATCACCACCTAGGGGTGTGTAACCATAAATCATGCTAAAATATCTTATCTTCTCAAAGATCCAATCTGGTACATGATAGAAATCCCTTCTTAGGGGTCGGGACCACCATGTTCTTCCTATGGACCAACGATGGAGGCCTTAGGTCCTCTCTTGAAAAACCTTCTCCCACTCAATCTTTTGAAATCAAGGATTTATTTTAAAAGACATGCATGAACAATTTTAATATGAGCGACACTCCCTATTCTATATGACATGTTATCAATATACATGGCAAAACATATTATAATGCAAACAAACAAAACAATTAAGCAAAGCTACAAGCAAAATAATAATAAATAACCATAATATTAATTATGGTTCCACCCTAGAGAATAGAAAACAATGATTACAAGAGAATAATAAAAAACATTTGATCGATTCTTCATACTTGAATCTCCAAGCTGTATCCTTCTTCATGTAATTCCATCTTCAAGTCTTCAATCCCGTATGAATCGAATACTCCATATTTCCAGTCATATCCAAAAATTAATGTTTCTCGGAATTGTCCCAAAAATAAAATTAAAACTGCATTAAAACAAAAATGCACCTTTTCTAAAAATTTTCAACTCTCTATCGGCAAGCCGATCTGTGTGATCGGTCTGTCGGTTGTGACCCATCGGCCTACTGAACTAGAAGTTTGGCCTGCCGCCAGAGCCACCTGATTTCTGCCCCGCTGACGACCTACCAAACCTCACATCCGGCTTGCCAAACTAGAGAGTTCGGCTTGCTAATCGAGCAAAAATCACCTTTTCTAGATAATACAATTTTTATTGCAATTCATCAATTTTATTTTCAACAATTCAAAAACATAAAAGTAGAGACTCAGAAAATACATGGGTTTGCCAACATCCATCTTCTAGGTCTGTCTTCTCCGAATGATTATTTAATTGCAAAATTTTTACAAATTTAAAATTGAATAATAATTCCTAGATGGAGATGATAGTCAGCCATCTAATTACATGAGAAAACTTAGATACATGTTCTAACCTCTAAGGAACCATAACCGGTATAAATTAATTAATTAATAATTAATTAAATAATGATTTAATCAACCATAATTAATTAATAGACATTCACCACATAATCCATGACAACATATAATATTATATAGAAACCTAGAGTGCCAACTCTCTATAAAATTAAATTCAAGCATAGGAGAGATTAAGATCATATAATTTATACATATAGCATGATCACAAACTCACAAATTTATGTAAAAACCATGACTCTGATACCAATTGTTGGAAAAATAATACACAGCAGAATTTTAAAAATTTTAAATCTGAGTATTTTTCAAAACATAAGTTTGACATGCTATATGTATAAATTAACTTGATCTTACTGACCTTGTATTCGTCAAAAAGCTCCTGAAATCTGTGTAGAGAAGTAACGTTCAAAAAGAGCCTCAACCAACTGGTCTTCTTTGTTATTCTCTACCAATGATTGGAGTGAGTATGGGCTCACACATACAGCTCTTCCTCAAGGTGACTCTCCTTCCAACCAATTGAGAGAACCCAAAGCTAATGTTCGTGATTTGTGAACAAGAGCTCTCAGGGAGTTCCAGATTCTAACTAGTAGAGTATCACTCTTAATATCTCAATTGATCTAAATAACTCATGAGACTCAGTCTATATTTATAGAGGTTGGGTCTAGGGTCATTCCTTATCAGATAAGGTCTCAAAAATTCAAAACAGAATCAAATTCGGGTCAATATCGGATGAAATCCACGTAAAAATGCATGAATTTTTTTCTGCGCATAGACAGGCCAAACTTTTTCATAGGCAGGCCGAACTTGGCCCATTGGCAGGCCGAACTTTAAGATCGGCATGCCGAACTGCTAAAAAAAAACTCAATGAATCTTTTATTTTCCACTTGAGATTCTATAGGATAAAGCCTTAGTTTTAATTTAAATAACCCAATAAAAAAGCTATCTAATTAAAACAACTTTATCTAAATAATCTCTAGGATAATAAATAGATTTCTAATAATTCTACAAGTTTATGTTGATTTAATTTATCTGAAATTAAATTAACTGATAAACAGACAAGAATTATCCGATCCCAATAATTCAATAAGTTTATCTTGATTTAATTTTGTTACAAAATTAATCCAACCGATAAATAGACATGAATTATTTGAATCTTCCAAATTTTAACCAATCTAATAAATCTGACATAAGTCACCAATTATTGTAAAAGTATGCCGTATCATTACAGGATTTTATGAGCTAGCAAAGGGGACCAAATGGACCTATATAGTTTAAGCTCCTGATAATTATAAAACCCAATATCCTAAATATATATTTCATAATTATCAATTCCAACGCTACTCTACTAAAAGCTTGGAGCTACACTCTCGAACTCTATAGAATTACGAAGCCCATATAGCTAAGTCTCCATGACATATCATATGTATCGTATCCCCATAGGATTATCCATAATCAGCTTAAGGACAAGTTATGTCTTACCTTCCCGATTACTTTTATCTTACGTTTCATTATCTCACCATCATAAAACTTATCATCCAAAGACAGTATACCATTCAGTTACACCAATGTATCCAAATGGTTGAGCGCTCTAGTTTTCAATTACAAGATAACGCATATAAGAGGATATCACTACTCCTAAAGAGGAGCTATGGATTCCATATATATGAATAATAGGTCTACGTCATCAAGAGTCATGCCTCCAACGTACCGGCATGCATATCACTATTAAGATATGGGTGTCACCCTTTGGTACATCAAAAGGCACAAGTCAAGGCAACGGGCTCACTATTTATTTCAGGATTAAGATACTATACAAATGATTGTAAAAAGTGAATCAATTTGCCAAGACAGAATTATTAATCCAAATCAATTCACTTTATGTCCTGATCCAACACATCATCACCTATGACAACGTGCCAATGTTTCTATTCACAGAGTCCACCTCCGATGGTCAAGACAAACCATCCGCAATAGGAATATAGACAACATAACAATCTTAACATGAATAAAGCGCCCAACTTTATTCCATCAATTGCGGATCTTATGTTTTTAGACCATCACCTTAAGAATCGTGTCTTCCGCATAATCTGTCCATCATATGCCCAATTCTTAAAGGTTTAGACCAACAGTCTCGACCTATTGTTTGCTTATCATACATTCAACAAATATGAACATAAAGAGGACAAGATTTGGTATATATAAATAATAAATTCTTTATTGATAAAAATGTCTCCAAAAATATATTACATTTTTACTCCTTAGGGCTTACATGTCTGACAGTAGCACTGTACTATGATAACAATGTAGAGGTAGCTATTGCTAATGAACCAAGATTTCACAAGAAAAGTAAACCTATTGTTCGTAAGTATCATGTGATAAAGGAGTTCGTAGAGGGCGAGCATGTCACGATGTACAAAATTACGTCAAAGGACAATTTAGCTGATCCATTTACAAAGGTACTTACTGGGAGAGTCTTCGAGAGACGTTTGGAAGCTATGGGGATGTGAGATTTGTCAAATTTACTCACTTAGTACAAGTGGGAGATTGTTATAAGCATATGTCCTAAGGAGTAAAACTGTAATATGTTTTTGGAGATATTTTTTTCAATAAGGAATTCATTTATTATTTATATATACCAAATCTTATCCTCTTTACGTTCATATTTGTTGAATGTATATTAAGCAAACAATAGTCTGAGACTACTGGTCTAAACCTTTAAGAATTGAGCATATGATGGATAGAATATACGAAAGACACGATTCTTAAGGTGACGGTCTAAATCATAAGATCCGCAATCAAGAGAATAAAGTTGGGTGCTTTATTCATGTAAAGATTGTTATGTTGTCTTTAACCCTATTGGGATATGGTTTGTCATGACCATCGGAGGTGGACTCCATGAATAGAAACATTGGCACGTTGTCATTGGTGAGATGTGTTGGATCAGGACATAAAGTGAATTGATTTTGATTAATTATTCTGTCTCGACAAATCGATTCACTTTAGATAATCATTTTTATTGTATCTTAATCCTGAGATGAATAGTAGGCCCGTTGTCTTGATTTGTGTCTTTTGATGTATCAAAGGGTGACACCCACATTTTAATAGTGGTATGCATGGTGGTACGTTGGAGGCATGACTCTTGATAGCGTAGACCTATTATTCATTGATATGGAACCTACTATAGCTCCTCTTTAGGAGTAATGATATCATCTTATATGTATTATACTATAATTGGAAAACTAGAGCACTCAACCATTTGGATACGTAGGTGTAACCAAATGGTAGATCGTCTTTAGATGGTAAGTTTTCTAATGGTGAGATAATGAAACGTAAGATAAAAATAATCGGGAAGGTAAGACAAAACTTGTCCTTAAGTCGATTATGGATAATCCTATGGGGATGCAATATATTATGATATGTTATGGAGACTTAGCTATACAGGCTTCATAATTCTATATAGTTCAAGAGTACAGCTCTAAGCTTTTAGTAAAGTAGCGTTAGAGTAAATGATTATGAAAGGTGTATCTGGGATATTAAGTTTTATAATTATCGGGAGCTTGAACTATATAGGTCCATCAGGTCCCCTTTGCTAGCTCACAAAAATCCTGTAACAATACGGTGTGCTTTTCCAATAATTAGTAACTTATGTGAGATTTATTACATTAGTTGAAATTTAGTAAAATCAAATAATTTATGTTTGTTTATCAATTGAATTAATTTTGTGATAAAATTAATTCAAGATAAACTTATTGAATTATTGGGAATGGATAATTTATGTCTGTTTATCGGTTAGATTAATTTTGAATTAATTCAAGTAAAACTTATTAAATTATCAGGAATTCATTTATTTTCCTAGAGATTATCTATGCAAAGTTGTTTTAATTAGATAACTTCTCTATTGGGTTATTTGAATTAAAACTACAACTTTATCCTATAGAATCTCAAGTAGAGAATAAAAGATTTGTTGAGATTTTTATCACAAGTTCGGCTTGCCGATCCTCAAGATCGGCCTACCGATGGGGCAAGTTTGGCATACCGATTAAACAGATCAGCTTGTCAACTGTGTGATAAAAAGATCACACATTTTTACGCGGATTTTATTAGATATTGATCAAAATTTGATTTTGATTTAAATTTTTGAGGTCTTATTTGATAAGGACTGACTCCTAGGTCCAACCTCTACAAAAGGGGAGTGAGTCTTAATATTATTTAGATCAATTAGAGATTAAGAGTGAAACTCTGCTAGTGTGATTCTAAAAACTTGTAACGCCCCAAAATTTATTAAGTGATATTATTATGTAAAGTGGTGAATTAGTGCACCTTGATGTATTTTTAAACTTAATTTGGCTATTTAGTGACATTTTTAAATTAATGCTGCTTTTGATTATTTGAATGATTTTCAATCACTTCTAATTACTCTTAATTATTATTTTAAAATTTTGGAACAAAATAATTTGTCAAATAACAACCACATCCTTTTTCAAAACCGTGGGTGATATATAGTTTCTTTTACTAGTTTTGCTTCCTTCTCTTTGTTTATTTAAATTGTCTCTCTCCTTCCCTCTTTCCTTCTCACTCGCTTTCTCTCTCACTCTCTCCCTTCTTTCTCATTCCCTCCCTTACTCTCTCGCTGCCTCTCTTCTTCTCTCTCATCCTCTTAAATTTTTGAATCAAAAATCAAGCCAAGCTTTGGTTTTTAGTGGATTGAAGGCTCGGGAACATGATTTAACAACCATAAACACGATTCGAGGATTGAATCGAGGTTAGTTTTCAAATTTTAAAACTTTTTCTAATTTCTTAGCATTTTAAAATCTAAGTTTTCTTAAGCTTAGAAAACCTTTAATCTAAGTTAGAGGAACTTAAAACAACTAGGATCTAAGCTTAGTTTGAAGAAAAATAGATTTGAATCGAGATTTTTTATTTTTCCTCTATTTTTCCTATTTTTGGATTTTATTGGATTCTTATGGCAAATCTTGTTTAAACTAGATTGGAAATGTTTTATTATACTTTTCTATCATCTATGAGTGTTTTTCATGCCTAGGAATTGAGAGAAACACGTTAAAATTGAAGATTTGGACTCGGGGAGGCTGAGACCCATGCTTGAAAAATTATAGAATTTTCCAGTTCAATAGGTCAGATTCATGAGTTCGGCAGGTCGGATTTATACAACTGGCAGGCCGAACTTGGAAATGTTTAGCCGACCAGACTTGGTTTTCCAACACGCTAAACTGTATAGTTCGGCCGACCGAACCAAGGGACCGGTAGGCCGACCAGGCATGGTGAGATTTTGTAATTTTTCGTCCGTTTTTGTTATTTTGAACCTTGATTGAGGTTCCAACCTTATGAAATGATTTTATAAATACAAATAGCACACTAGGACACCATGAGATGATTTAGTAACATACGGTACCTCAAGCTAGATACTAATAAACTTAGTTTCTATTTAAGGTAGTTCGTGGATCCACAGAGTTGACGTATAGCGAATCGAGATTACGGTGTAGGACACTAGTACGAGTATCTAGGTAGGACTTCTACCCTTCTTTGGTCGCTAGCTTTTAATGATTTTGGCCTTAAAGGAATTCTTCCAAAATGTTTTCAATAAACTGACATAATGTTTTGAATGTTTTCAAAGAGGGGGCTATTGGCCACAACATGATTTCTTTCGAAATGATATTTTATAAAGTGATTTATTTTGAAATGATTTCTTTTAAAATGAATTTCAAGGAACGATTTAGATAAACTTCTCTGCAATTTACAATATTTGTTGAAGAAATGAATACTCATAATGAATCAAATAATAAATGTAATTGAGAATACTCAGTAACATCAGATTTTTTTAATAATAAATACATATGAGGGCATGATGCTATAACCAAAGATCGGGTCGTATAGCGTACAACCTTGGGGCCAAGTCTTGAAACCCAGCTGGGCCACTTCAGTGGTGAATATCATGGTTTGCCCAAAAAAAGATAAAAAGGTACTTTCTAGACAAACAATTTTTAAATGAAAATTTGCTTAAACGATTTCATTTGTTTATTTATTTAAATTTTATTTTCTAATTCATTTCCTTTGAGAGGGAAATTCTATATTTAAATTATTTATCTGTATTTAACAAATAGTCTTACTGAGCCTTTTACTCACTTTTTACTTGTTTTTAAACCTTTTTTCCCTCTAGGTGAAATCCAGTTAGGGCAGGTGGAGAGTCCATCAACTAGACTAGCTGACTATAGAAGACCCTGGGTAGGTTATTTTATAAATTAATCAAGGCATGTATTACTTTAATGTCTCTATATCTTGGACTGTAATTGTAATTTGAATATTGTCGATACTATATGTGTGCACAATTGTGGGTCGGTGGGACTCAACGTGTATTCCTCCTCCTTTATTATTTTATTTCATTTTATATTGTCTTATTTATTTAGTTATTATAAATGTTTGATTTTAAAGATTTCAAAATACCACATTTTTCACTATTAATAAAACTATTAAACTTGTACTTTTAATTTAAAACTTTGATTTAATTAACTTAATTAACCCGTCACGTCACTTCCTGTACTCTGGGGCATGACAGAATGGTATCAGAGCTCAAGGTTATGAACCTTGGGAATTGTGCATACATAAGTACGAAAGTGAAAAGCCTCTAATAGTCTGATTTCATTTCTAGAATTGAGAGAATGGCACCTAGTGTCATCCTGCTATGATTGACGTGAGTCTCATGAATGAGGGGAGTGTGATAGGGGCTGCATTTGCTACCTTTTTACAAACGACAACAAGTGCAGGATCTAGTAATTCGAAGGCAACTCACCAGCATGAGAGCTTTGAGGAGCTTATGTGCGCATATATCCTAACTTCTAATGGAAATGGGGATCTGCATGAAGCTAAATGTTGATTAGACTCAGTAGTGAACCATTTGGATATCCTTGGAGCATCAGTAGCGTATCAAGTAGAGTTCTTTAATTACAAGACGGCAGGTAGTGCTAACACCTGGTGAAACAAGTAAAGTGTCTAAAGAAAGGTAGGAATATTAGTGGGGAAAGATCCAAGGAATTGTTCTATGAGTGTTACCTCTATAGGGATGTAGAGATTAAAGAGTCGTCAAATTCTGCCGGATGGGATAAGGTGATATGACGTTTCAGGAATACAAGGTATAGTTCAATGAGTTGGCCAGTTTGCTCCATCTACCTTATCTTTTGTGTGTGAAAGGTGTATCAAGTTCCAACAAGGGCTTAAGGCATTCATTCAATGGCAACAGGTGGTCTTGCAACTTCAAAATTCTAGTAGGATAGAGTTGTCAGCTTTATTGGTGGGAGCAAGTCATGCTCACTACGGTGAGGATCCAGCGAAAACATCAGGAGGATCCTAGCGGAGCAATAGGAGAGGTAGCGATCATCAAGCTTTGGTGAAGAATCGGCATGGTGGAATAGCAATGGAAGTAGCAGTACATCCAGCAATGGGCAAAGCAATTATTGTCATTTCTATAGTAGCCAGGATGCATCAAGAGAAGCTGTCCAGTAAGAAACGTTCGACAAGGATCTCAGACTGGAGAGGGTGCAAGTCGTCAGCCTCAACCTCAACCTCAGCCTTTATCTCCACCTCAACAACTTCTTCAGTTTCAATCTCATCAGTTTCCTCTATAGCAGTATCGGCCGATGGACCCAAGACATGGCAGCGCTAGCAGAAGAAAAGGAAGAGGCCCTAGTTTGAATTCATATAGTAACTTTAGGGAGTTCGGATACTTAGACCAATGACGTGACGATCGACAGTACAATTCCAATTCCATAGTCTTTAATTTTGGTTTTCTTTGATATTGGTGCCATTTGTTCTCTTGTTTTGAGTCCATATGTGCATACGTTGGGAATAGAAATAACGGGATTTGATGACCCCTTGGTAATTACCTCAACCTTGGGGCAGGTGTATGTGTACTTAATACAATATATACTCATATATATCTTGTAAGATAATGATTGGTGGTAAGGCCCTAGAAAGTAATTTGATCATGATCCCCATGAGTATTTTTGATTGATCTTAGGAATGGACGGGTTGCCCAAGAATGTGCAACTGTGTTTGCCGCACTAAATAGGTAACCCTAGGGATTGATAGGGGGACGATGGTCGTTTACCAGGGTGGTAACGATCGAGTAATGAATGAGTAACTCATGAAAACGTGTCTAAATGTATGAGGGAAACCTAGCATGCTATATATCGATATATATATATATATTTCTCTTAGGTCTAGGGGAGGAAACTGATGCTGCAAGAAGGAATGTAGCAACATCGATGACTAATGAGTTTGAGGATGTCTTCCCCAATGGGTTATCTATTGGAATTAAAATTTGAAACGCAGCGAAAGAGGCGGATTGTTGACAAACAAAAATTTTCTAAAAACTTTGCTCATTGGGAATAGATATATAATTTTAATTAATAAAAGAAAGCTTCAGGAATTTTACAAACCTTTTGAAGACTATTAGGGTATCCTAGCTTTCCTCTTTGACACCACGATCTTCCAATCCAAGCCTCTACACCAATGGAAAGACGAGTAGGCATCAAACTACAAGAATGAATTTTCCTCACACTTTTTTGAATCTGCTATGTACTCAACACATGAGATAGTAGACCTTTTTTTTTCAGAGAAGAACTCTCAGTTTTTCTCTTAGAGTATTTTGCAAAAGTTATGTGAATGAAAAAACTCTAGAGACAACTATTATCTCTCCCTATTTATAACTGAGCAATTAGTTATTTTTCAATTGACTTTTCAATATAAAAAATAATCACCATATCACACATATGGGGAAAGGATATATTTTATTGGGTTGCAACTTTTTAACTTTCCTTTTCCTTTTTGTTTTTGTTTTTGTTTTTCTTTCTTTCTCTGTTTTCTTTCTTTTCTTTTCTTTGCTTTGCCGAATCACTAAGATTCGGCACACACATATATATATATATAAGTAAATAAAAGGAAACGTAATCATGAGATTACGCTTCATGTTTTGTTTTTTTGTTTTTTTTAATATATATATATGAATATATATATATATTAATATATTATAAAATCTTATATATATAAAAAGATTTGGTTCAAAACCATATATATATATATATCTTAATTCAAAAATAAATCACATTTATTTAAGAATTTATCAATTAATTAATTAACTAATGCTCAGTTAAATGTGACAACATTTATCACATTACATTATGTGTCATAGAGAACATTTTTCTATATCACATTAATAATTCAAGTGTGAAATAATTAATTCA